>JABSTR010000142.1:0-57036 GCA_013339765.2 Haemaphysalis longicornis
TTCGTTTTGCTTGGGGAACAGGGCAAGTTCGGACATTTCATCGAGTTGCGGGACTCGATTGTTGATCGATTCAATGAGTTGTTGCAGGGGCTCTAGGGTGGCTACTACTTTGGCTTGGAAGGCCTCGAGGGCTTGGGTGATGCGCTGGTCAAAATTTAGAATGAGGCGTTCTTAGACCTTTTCTACCACAACTTCTATGCCAGGTTCAGTGCGCGAGGCGAGACCGCGGACTGTCTTCCAGGGCTTCAAGGCGTTGGCTGAGATGCGTGCATTGCTGTTGTTGTAGTTTTTGTACCGTTTGCTGGAGTTGGGAGGACAGGGTGATTTTGGGGGTGGCGGAGATAGGGGATGTGCTAGTGGTGGGACGGGGGGGGGGGGGGGGGAGAGGTGTGACCAGTTTTAGTGGTGGACAGGTGTGCGAAGGTGTGGGCAGTGGGAGGTTGCGCACCAATGGCTGACCAGCTCCCCTTGTTTTGGTGCGCATCTCGGTGGGCAGTTTTCATGGTTGAGGTCACCCGTTTCGGAGTGGGCGTGGGCAGGACTCGTTTTGGGCACTCCTTGCTGGCGGTAAAATGTGGTTGCTGGCATAATTTGATTGATTGTAGGGTTCAACGCACCAACGCAACGCAGGCGATGAGAGAGCCGTAGTGGAGGGCTCCGGATTAATTCTGACCACCTGGGGACCTTTAACGTGCGCCGAAATCTCGTACACACGGGCGTTTTTGCTTTTTGCCTCCATCAGGAAAGCGGCCGCCGCGGCCGGGAATCGAGCTCGCGTCCTCGTGCTCAGCATGCTGGCATAATTTGCTCGTATATAAAGGTTGACAGTCATGATGGGGGGATGGGTTGGAGGCGTGGTAGCGGGGGCACTTCGGAGAGTCCGGGTGGTGGGGGCAGATGTCTTGGAGATGACCGACGTCGCCGAACACTTGACAAACCTAGGCGACGCGGCAATAGGGCCGGCAGCGATGGAGAACGCAGCGCAAGGTGCCATTGGATGTCGGAGGACAGATTGGTGCGTCCGATGAGCCGAGCGCAGAGACGTAGTGGGCGGTTGGCTTATAGAAGTTCTTGCAGGGCTTCCTACATGGGTAGTATCAACTTCCAGACCGTGCTGTTGGGCGATGGCTTCATGTATGCGGCCACCTCGTAGTCTGTACTCCCGAGGCGAATCGTTGTTCTTTCGCTGAGCATGATTGCAAGCTGATCATTGCCTGTACTTGCCAGCAGTAGATTGCGGTCCGGTTGAGCCAGTACAATAACTTCATTGACGACCTTCTGTATCGAAATAGCGTTTGATTCATCGAGACTTGCCACAAGTGTTCGGGGAGACCAGGACGCTATATTCGGACCAGAGCGCGGTTGGTAAATGATTACGTAGTGGTTGCCTGGGAATCGTGGTGGTGGTTGGACGCGCGCGATTGCTCTAGTTTTTGGGTCTTCCTGTAGATGGCGGGGCGACTGTTTGGCTTGAAGTGCTTTAGAGCAGGCGGCGAGCACCGCCTTCCAAGGATTATTTCGGGGCGACTGTGCGGCCACTTACCCCGTCAAACTCCATAGTGGCGGGGTATGTCTGGTGGGATGTTGATTGATCACTCTGGTCCGACGTTCTCGCGGTAGGTGACATGCTAGACGCGGTGGTGTCGCTAGTCCTGCATACGAGGCCTAGCGTAACAGACGAGAAAAAAGACCATGAATTGGACAGTACCTCCGACCTGTTTGAGCCTGAAGTTCAGTCGGTCGTCCAGGTGTTCCCGAAAACGTACCGGAACTGCTGGTTCTTGCAGTATGATGGTGGAAGAAAAAGGTCCGCTACTGTCGCGAAATAAACGGGAGCCCAAGCTACTCGTGTGCCGTGGCCTTGGCCCCTGGTGGCGAACCTCAAGCAGGCAACAATGCCTGCTTTTTTATAGCAGCATACCGGAAACACACCCCTCCACATTGCGGCGAAACAGAAGACTCCCCGGCCTGTCATATATCGAAGGCCGCCGAACACAACGGCACGATCCGGCCCGCTTCTCCGGGTGAGGGCGCGCAGCTTTCGTCACGTTTAGAGTTCCTGTATATGCAGGAACTCTAGTCGCGTTGTCCGCGTTCGAGTTGAGGGCGAACGATTATGCGAGATTTTTCATCGCGCGTAGCTTGGGGGATGGCGAGAGGATATTTATAATTTTGCGGAAGGAGATTGCTGGGACAATAGACTTAATTACAGAATACATTACGTGTAGTCGGCCGTAAGTGCTGTAGGGTCCCTTTAATTTGTGGCTTATGAAGTTAAAAACGCGGTGCGCACGTTTAGAAATATTATGGTATGTTCGTGAATTATTTCGGCGTATTGAAACCGGCCGCGGTGGCAGAGTGAAAAAGGCGTTGTGCTGCTGAGCCCAATGACGCCGCTTCGATGCGAGGCGCGGTGGCTGCTTTTATGATCAAGGCGGAAAGGGAAAGCATCCGCGTGTTGAGATTTCAGCGCGCTTTGAAGATCACCAGGAGGTTATAATTATCCCGGAGTCCTTTAGAACGGCACGCCCCATAATCAAGGTGTCGCTTCGGCGAGTTAAACCAATCAATCAATCAATCAATCAATCAATCAATCAATCAATCAATCAATCAATCAATCAATCAATCAATCAATCAATCAATCAATCAGTCAATCATCAATCAATCAATCAATCAATCAATCAATCAATCAATCAATCAATAATTTGGACAGCCAGGTGTAAACAAATTTGCATGCTATCAGTTCAGCAAAACTTATTTCCAGTTGTGTTTGAACAGATCCAGATTTTATAGGCTGAGGCGATAAATGTTAGCTCTTGTACCCTGTCTTTGCTGTTGCAGCAATTCCAGTCCAAGCTGTCTCCAGGGTCACATGCAGTTGGCCGAAGAAGACGAAGGGAACGCGCTGGCTGAGAGAAGCCTCCCTTACACCGCCCAGCCACTGCGCCTCATGAACGAGCGGCCTCACCACCGCAGTCACCACCGGACCATGGCCCGCGTCACTGACCCCGCAACTGCGGGGAATTCAGCTCAAACGTCGCCCCAGCATCAGTCCGTGGCGCCGCCGGCGGGGTTCGGCGGTTTCTGCGGAAGCCTCGTCGGACGGAGCGCCACGTTTTACAGTTCGCGTAGGAACGTCAGTCTCACGGTCTCCTTTCCGGTGACTTCCACGGTGAGCATGGCCACCGCAGGAGTGTTTCTCACCTACCGGTACCTCAAGAGGGCCGACATTCGTCGCGACAGCTTTTACTACGGCGACGAAGTTCCCGGGACGCACTGCGATCGTGTGCTCACCGACTGCCACGAGCGGAAGTGCCGCGTGCGCTCCCCGAACTACCCGGGCTTCTACCCTCGGAACATCACCTGCGCCTACCACGTCCGGCAAGCGCAGGTTCCGGCCGGTCGAGTGGCCCAGCTGATCTTCCAGCAGAGGAACGAGTACAAGATCAGCGTCCACACCGGACTGCCCAACGCGGGAGGCGTGCTTTACAACGCGCTAACGTCCGAGTGCGCGGCGGACGTCGTGCAGATATCGGATGGTGCTTCGGAAAGCAATCAGGATTCGGTCGTCCTAATGCGATTCTGCGGTTCCGGCCAGCTACCGAGAGTGGTGAGCTCAGGCCCTGACGCCACCGTGAGGATCATCAGCGTACCTTACCAGCAGCTCCTGGATTCCCGGGTCGAGATTGACGTCTCAGTGCAGTTCGTCGACCCGACCGAGTTAAAGATGACGGGAAGGTAAGCGCAGTAACCAAAGGGTCGAGTAAATACGGGGACATATTTTATGGCGTATCTTTAAGAACGCGTGAGCAAGGATTCTCTCTCCGGCTTGTTTAAGCATAGCTTGTACTGGTTGACTCGTGTCATCGTCGGTGACGCTGTTGTCGTCGCTCGCCAAAGCTCCTTCCTCGCCCCATTCACTCTGTCCTCTACCGCAGCTGGCGATGGGATTAAAAGAAAAGCAAAATGTTAAGGTAAATGAGAACCGGCTACTCGCGTCCATCATAAACTGGGACGGAGCTAACTGACAGAGAAAATGACATATGTTACGCGGCGGAAGAACAGATGGTGCGAGCCATAGTTAAGAATGATGGCCGGTCTGTTTACATTCTGCACATGGTGGACAAGACAGAGCACGCGCAAGGTACGCGCCAGCCGCATCGCCGTAGTTCTTTGGTCAAGGCGCTTCGTGGCACTGCCCACCCGAGTCCCGTAACAATACCAGGCGCAAAATGCACAAGAAACTTAACTGTTCATTTGTAACGCCCGCCGTGAGGCAGCACCGCGTGCCTCGCGACGAAGACGACAGATGGAGCCAGGCGAGGGAGCACATATGCAGACACATGTCAACGCAATCGTTCGCGCCATGCCATCACGCACAGCAGTGTAACCGCGCTTTGCGCTATAACTGCCTAATCGGTCACGTCTGGTCGCTTGAGCAGAGACTTTGGCTGCCTCTCTCTCCTTTTGTTGTGCACCAGTGTCAAAACTGTGTTCGCGGAAATTCTTTGGGGTCGCTACGTCACACTCGGGGTGGCACTGCAGAACAATGCAAAGAGCAAAATGCTCACGGATTGCGAGAGACCCGCCAGTGGATCATTCCTTATTTTCTATTCGATCTTCGATCCACCCTACATTGTATATGTCAGCGTGTGATTCCTCGGCCAGTAGTTTCCAATAGAAGCGAAATAAATTCAACCCGAGAATGTTCTTATTACCGCACCTTTGACCGCGCTTTCGCATAGTTCTGGAAATGTTTTGTTTTCAGTAGTTGCGTTTTTCCTGACGTCCAGGTCAACCTAGCGTCTTCAATATTTATCCCGTAACGTAAGCGACAGCAGTAGTTGATTTTGCGTTGCGCACTCGCTTGAAAGTGTGAAATCAATTTAAAAACGTGGGTACGGCAGAAACAAATACGTGAAAACCCTTTTGAAGGCTTCAGGACGAAAAATAAATTTTGTGAAATGATTTTAAAATGTTAAATAACCCCCGAACAACGGCTAGTCACAACAATATGCACAACAATAACGCATGGAATTTGTGGATGTGAAGAGCCGGAGCCAAAAGGCTAACTTTCGTGATTTGCCGTCTCGGCCTATTGCACCGGTCTCGATGGTCTCAACTTAAAATGTTTTACAATATTTTGTACAAGCAGGCTCTGTTTGGGCTAACCTTCCGTATTTTAAGTACTTGTTACACTAGTGCATCACAGAGTCAATAAGAACGACTTGCATGCGCTGAAAGAACTCTTTTTCGGATCCCTGCTTACTTGTATGATTTCTTCCCTGTCATAAAAGCTCATACAGTTATTCCAAGAATGTAATAACACATGGTTGAAACCTGATGAACGTCGGTCGAATATCGTCCATACAGAGACCTGGAATACTTCAGAGGCACCTGTAGCTAGATATAAAAAAAGTGTGGCCATTCCGTACCAACACGTTATTGTGCAATCATTATCATCATCAGCCTGTCTACTACCACTGCGAGGCAATGGCCTCTCCCATAGATGTGCAATTATCCCGGTCCTATGCTAATTTTTTAATATATGGGATAAACCCCGCCGAGTAGCTAGAGTGTCCGAGCACCGGTAAATACTGGGAAAAGATGAAATATAACGCCACATATTGTGCAGATCAAGAAGGCGCTAATAAGTAAGGAAAGAAACAAAAGACAAATGGAGTACATTTGGTTCGAGTTTTACATACAGGCAAGGTAACTTCATCCCGAAAACAGGCGTGCTTGTTCGTGGCCATGAATAAAACGTTCCCCAAACGTCATAACGCAACCTCGACATGGCCGTTGGACACATTAGCGTCCAAAATACTGACTTTACACATCGTTCGTCGTTTGGTCTAACAAAACTAATTTCTTTACTTATTCAGGTACCCTTAAACGCCCTCCACAGGGGGGTTTCACATAAGGAGGGGCATTGGCATACATCAAACAAACAAATCATGAATGAGTGCTAACAACATCACAAATTATAAATATAGAAAAACACAAGGAATAACAACTTCGCAATAAGAACATACATAACTACAATATCACATCACCACAACAAAGAAAAACGAAGGCAAGGAAAGCCACCAAATAAGACGATTAGGTCGCTTCATTCCTTACAAGTCTTGAAGTTTTGTTATGTTAGCTTCAGTGGCGATGGGGTGGGGTAAGTTATTTCATTCTACTATTGTGCGTGAAATGAATGACTGTGCGAACGCAAATGAATGGAAAATGATCGCTTACCTTTGCAAGAATGATCGCGCCGTGGAATGTAACCTCGGGTGAGTGAAAGAAGTCGTTGTGAAGGCGCTCATGGTGATACAATTCATGAAAAAGTGTTAAGCGAGCATGTTGGCAGCGAAGCTATAATGAAACCAACTCGGCCCAGTTGTTTAGGGAAGTTACTCTTGCGTATGGTGAATAATCAGAAAAAATAAAGCGAACAGCACGGTTTTTCAGGGATTCAATATCGCGTATTATTAGATACCAAATGTCAGATGCTTGTGCTATTTGAGGGCGGATAAGAGTAACGTATGCTAGTTTTCTAATGTGTGGTGGTGCCTGCTTAGGTTACGTTTTATTACGCTTAGTGTACGATTGGCAGATGCGAGCGTCTCATTTATATGGTTATGACATGTTAAGTTCGACACAAAAAGCACTCCAAGGTACTTGTAAGTAGGAACTAGTTCCACTGTGGTGTTGTTCAGGAAATATAGTTGAAATTCTAGAAGAGTAACGGGTGAATGACATGCACTTTGTTTTAGGAAGGTTAAGAGACATTAGTCAATCAGAATGACATGCACTTTGTTTTAGGAAGGTTAAGAGACATTAGTCAATCAGAACACCATGCGTTTATTGTGTCAACGTCAGTCTGAAGAGCCTGGCGGTCAGCGTCATTTGAAATGCTACGACATATTACGCAGTCATCGGCAAAGAGCCTTACTCTAGATGTTAGACCGTTAGGTAAGTCATTATTATAAACTAGAAAGAGCAAAGGGCCAAGCACACTGCCCTGGTGCACCCCAGATGTCACCGACACAAAAGTCCTATTTGAGCTGTTAACGGTTGTAAATTAGGGTCGGAAGGATAGACAATATGTTATTCATGCAGGAACGTTCGTGTATATTAAAACGTCTTAGTTTCTGTAGACGTCGGTGGTGAGGAACACAATCAAAAGCTGTAAAAAATAAAAAAATGGCGTCAACCTGATTACTGGCGTCAAGAGATGAGTGCAGTCATGAGTAAAACCGGCGAACTGAGTGTCACATGAGTAACCCCTGCGAAAACCATGCTGAGATTTGTAAATAATGTTGTGTTCTTCAAGGTATTGGATGACTAGCGAAGGAATGATATGTTCTAATTGTTTACAGATCGTATTAGTTAATGAAGTTGGCAGGTAATTTAACGGTGATGTGCGATCGCTTGATTTGAAACATGGGACTACTTTGGCAATGCGCTGCAGTCATCCGGAATTGAATCATTAGATAATGACTGTGAAAAAAGCTGTGTTAAAATTACAGACATGCTGCCCGATATATGGTTAAGAATTTGGTTGTTGAATCCCACATGACTGAGAAAAGTTTTAATTTGTATAATAGCAAGTAAGCACCGGCTTCTTCAATTGCTATGTCTACCATAGGGCTATCGGGTGGTATATTAGAAGTTAAAGGAAGGGACGGACAGGCATCTTCCCGAGTAAACACTGATGCAAAGGCATCGTTTAAGAGCTGTGCACATAAACACCATGTATACGAGATTTCGGCGCATGTTAAAGATCCCCAGGTAGTCAAAATTATTCCAGAGCCCTCCACTACGGCGCGCCCCATCGCCTGTGTTGCGTCGGTGCGTTAAACCATACAATCAATCAAGAGCTGTGCACACTCAGATTCTGGAATATTTGCACCATTAAAATGGCTAAGGATGATATCGGGATTGGGTCGGATTAATTACACGCCAGAATTCTCTGGGGTTATTCAAAAGCAACTAAGACAAGTCATGATTATAAAAATTACGGCGGGTGCATTTGAGTAGGGACTCGTATTCGTTTTCACATTTTTTGTACTTCAGCCAGGATGTTTAAAGTCGGTCTTTATCAGATAATCCGTAAAGCCTTTTCTTTTTATTGTTAAGGCATTGAAGCTGTCGGTTAAACCAAGGAGTGTTATTGTCTGTTTTTATACTTATTGTAGCGACAGATCTACAGATGAGACTAGTTAAAGCATCTTTCAAAAGAACCCAGTTTTCTTCGTCAGTGCGATTAAGTAAGTTTCAAGGAACCGTTCGCTGAAAATGAATAACTCGGAATAAATTGCATCAAAATTCGCTCTGTTTAACAAGCGTTTTTCTTATTGACAATTTTTACTAGCGGTATAAATAATATCTGTCGTGATTATGTCGTGATCAGAAAGCCCATCAACATGAATGATGCCTCAGTAAATGCGTGGATCATTTTTCGGAATAAGATCTAATACGTTAGAGGTAGAACTAACACAATTGGTCATCACTATCACTTACTTGTCACTGGAAGTAACTGATAGTGATGAACTATTGATATAAGGAAGGTTAAAATCCCCACAGATAATTAGTGAGCACTTTGGGCGCCAAGTATACACTTCACTTAAAACACGAATAAACTCGGCAGAAAAGAGAATATTCATATCAGGCGGGCGATAAACGGCACCCACTACTACGTCAGTAGTTTTACATTTCAGCATAACCCACACTCATTTCATAACCGAAGCTATATTTAAAGGAGAAAAGATAAATTTTTGTTTTATTGCTATCAATGCACCACCACCTTTGGGGTATTTTCCGTCGCAAGGAAAAATGTTAAATTTTGTACTAGAGACAAAAATATTCACGTCAGAAACAGTATCACTAAGCCAAGTTTTTAATGACGAGGAACGTGAGTCAGCAGGCGATGAGAGCGCAATATTTTTGAGAATTACGCTCCTGATATTAGTGTAGAGTAAAGAACGACTGTTAACTGACTTATTCTGCTTCACCGCTGTGAAGCAGGACGTGTTTGGCCGAACGGAACAAGCAGAGCTGATGTGTCATGGCACAACCTCTGGCACGGGCGAAGCATTCGCTTCTAGATCGACAGGTTGAGATACACGTATTGCACGATTTGCCGCTGCATCCCATACATAAACAGTGTCATTCACCAATAGCTTCTTGAACACGAGGCGCACGCGGTCTCTCTTTTTTTATCGCTCGCGAAAACTGAAGTAGCTTACGACGTTTTTCCCGCAGAGCCCCAGAAAAATCGCGTGAAATACTGAGCGTTGTGTTCTTACCCCATTACTTAGAACAGTTGCGACCTCTTTTTCATTGTAAGACTTGGCTATGATTGGGCGCGTTTTATCAGGTGATAACCGCCCAAGTCGGTGAGCCCTGGCAATTGAGGTCGCTGTCACACCAAGCTTATCTGAGCAAAACTCGCAAGCATGTGTTTCCTGACGATTCCCATGATTCCGAGCGGTCAGTGTCTGCGATGCCAAAAAACACGACATTTGACCTTCACGAGCAGTTTTCTATGTCGTCAAGTTTTTCCTGCATACAGGCCAAATTCACATCATGACTAACGCCGGTTACAGTTGAAGCACCCACCACGGATTTGGTTTCCAGGCCACGTTTAGTCAATGCATCTAAGTCCTTCTTCATGTCGATATAGAATAGCAAGACTTTGTTGACCGCTTCGAGTAAGCGGTCGCATTGCTGGTTTCAAGGCGTTGGACAGCACTAAAAACTAAGTCCAATTTTTCTTCTTGTTTTTCAGTCCTTGGTCCCGGGTTTGCTTCAGTGTCACCGCCAAGCAGTAGTAAGCTCCCAATATACAACGGATACGCTTTAAAATCGGGGTGCGCTTTCAAAAATGAAAGAAGAGGAACTCTGGATAACGCTTTTTAAAGTCCTGCAATTAAAGCTACTTTATTGTAAACTCATGGCTAACTTGAGCGCACGAAAAGCGAGGACTGAACAAAAAAGACACGAAAACCAGCGCAGACTAAGAACTAGATTTTATTCATCACTCAATGCATAAATACCCTCTTTGAGAACACCCGCGAATGGTCAAATATGTATGTATCACGTCCTACACACAAACACAAGAAGAAAAAAAAAACACTTTACACTTTGCGTTATCTCATTTCGTCTAAGAACTTAATTTCTTTATCGGACAGGGCTACTCACGGATGGCTTATGCATGTTCCCTTTAATTGCGACATCTGCCCGGCTTCCACTGTAGTCCTATCTTGGTGGTGGAATTCCGTCGTCGTTAGGTAAAACAACGGCTCGCAGTTTGTTGTTGTGCACAGCGCACTTTGTGCAGCCAGATGCGTGTATGCCCGACCTTTCAGGCTGGAGATGTGTTCTCTGAGTCTTACATATACGCATCTACTCGTTTGACCAACGTAGTGGTGCCTACATATGAACGGAATCTTGTACACAACGTTTTTTCTGCATTCCAAAAATTTGTGCTTGTGACGCATAGTACATTTAGCAGCCTTGCTGCTTGCGCTTTCTTCGTACAGTCTGTTAACCGTTAGGCAAACGCGTCCCACTTTCTTTTGGCAGAAAAAAACAAATTCACGTTGTACCTGGCAGCGGCTTTTTTGAGACTGTGAGACAGACCGTGCTACTGTCTAATGGACTACTGACATGCTTTTGTTGTTGTATTCGGTGGTTTTTTCTTCTCCCTATCCTCCGTTTTTACTCGTTTTAGTAGCCTTTCGTCGTTGGGTACCATGTCTTTTCAAGACGAAGTGTCTGCTCACTAAACGCTTCCATGCTGTGTTTGCAGGTTTTGTCGAGAGCGGATTTTAGACACCCCATTACTATCCCATTCTTAACTATCCTTGAGTGGCCAGACATGTACTCTAACAGTGGACGGAGAATGGTGAATAGTGCCAGCACATGTGGTGTATTTCAAAGGTGAACTGCACAACTAGGGATTGTAAACTGTTTTTCTTTGGCATCTCAAATGTGATGTTTAGGCCATGGCTCCCTTTTAAAGGAGCCATGAAGACAGAATACAGCTTCGTGTAATTTGAAAGAACTAGGATTCAGTATCTCACTCAGCTCTATTACAGCCCCAAAAGATGTTTTTTAACAAAAAAAAGCAAGTAGTATTGACAAACTTTCAAATTTTGCGCCACAGTGACGTGTTATGAGCAAGAATGACGTCATACGGGCCAACAATAAAACATATTTTCAGTGCGTTAACTGCACGTTAGCATTGAAGTGATGCGGTCAAATGGAACTAGAGGCCCCATTACAGACGTCCAGTCATGTGTCATCGCGACAGGTCAGTTAGATGGCCGCTAATCGCACAAAAAAGGTTCCGTGACGTGATAGAAAAGTTGCGGGAAATTGGCTAGGGGGTCGCGACTGCTTCACACGTTTTCTTTAATATCTCCGTTATTTGTTCGAAGATTGCGATGATATTGGTATCATTGTTATCGCAACTAAGCAGTCTTTCTAATAAACCCAACTTGTATTTTGTCTTCATGGCTCCTTTAAGGTGACCTGTGTACGACCGGTGCACTGAACGTTTCTATTTCCGTGTAATTGCCTAGTACCAAATAATCGTCAACGCATCTGAAGATTCTTAGCACACTTCCTTCTAGCTGTGATTTTCCAAGTCTGTCCACCTTACTCAAAAACACTGCATTCAACACCGGGGCCACCTTCGATCCGATGCATACCACTTGTTTTTGAATGCACACCTTGTTTTTGAACATCACGTACGTGCTCTCATACGGGCTATGTACCTCCAGAAATGCGTTCATCGACATTCCACATTTGTTACGAAAGGAGGCTTCATCATTGTCTTCTTCAATACATGCTCGCACACTCTGCAACAACGAATAGTACAGGTCTTGTATGTCGTCACTAAAGCCCGTGTACTTCCCTTCCTACCCAATGTCCGTGGGAGCACTCGAGGGGGAGAGTGTAAGTGCGAATGTTGTTGATTGCGCGATTACGGTGGATATCGGATCTTGGAGGAGAGGAGGCGCCCAACACCCGCAGTCACTGAGCGGAGAGAGGAGGAGGAGAGTAGCACGGTACGCGTTGGAACGCGAGCGAGAGCTCTCCCGCCCGAAGTGGAGAGGAGGCGCCCAACACCCGCAGTCATGAGCGGAGAGAGGAGGAGGAGAGTAGCGCGCACCCATCTCCCCCCGTTGCTAGGGAAGACGCGCGCGCACCCGCAGCTGCCAAAACATCCTACACACGGCTATTGTGAAGGGGGAAGGCACGGTATGTCTTTTCAACGGTATTTCTCGCAAGAACAGTGATGAATAGCTATGGCACTTACAGAACCTTACCTTGTTTTGTTGCTTTTCTATCGACTGTTTTCGTAGTGCTCGTCCAGCGGCCGTTTATCGACGAGACCTGTACTCCAACAAAGTCTTGGAAACTGTGCGCTTAGAGGTCGCTTTTCTCTCTCTTTTTTACTCGTAAATAATGAAAGTTCGTGTAGCTTTTCGAAGGTTCTTGTGTTAGCTATTAGGTGTCCATGCACAGTGCTCCAGCAGCTCTATGTTAAAACTGATGGTGTTTTTGTGCGTTCTTTTTATGATTTCAGGTCCTGCAATTTCGTCCTGGACAGCACTGAAGGACGATCTGGAACGGTGTACACACCGAGACACACCATGCCAGACAACACAGTGTGCACGTTTCAGTTCCAGGGCCGCTCCCGCTTCGATCGAGTGTGGCTGTATTTCACCAGCTACTTTGTGCCGGACAAGCAACCGTGGTCTGGCGTTGAAAAGTGCGACGTCAGTCAACTGGAAGTGTACGACTCGCCCGTATTCGATGGGGACACTGGATCAGCATTCCTCGGTCACATTGGCCAAGACCGGGGCCGCATTCAAGACAGCAACGACGCCAACCAGAGTTTTCCGGCACGGCTCATTGGACGGTACTGCGAGAAATCAACGCCTCGAATGTGCAGCCACGCCAATGATTACCCTGGCCTTCTGCCCCCGCGGCCGTGCCACGTTCCGAGTGAAAGCTACCTGTCGAGCAGTGCCAAGATGGCCCTCCGATATAAGGTTTTTGCAAACGCAGATGTGGCGTTAAAGACGGGCTCCTTTGTGGCCCGCTACGAGTTCATAGACACCTCCCAGAACGGAGCTCCTGCCGACAACAGCCGGTGTTACCGCGTATTCAGGAGCAGGACCAAATCCCGTGGTCGCATCGCGTCACCAAGGAATACGTTCTTCTACGGCAGAGGGGGGCAGCAGGAACTTCAGTGCACCTACCGCTTCCAAGGAACTTCGTCACAGCGGGTGCGGCTTCGCTTTGAGAAGGTGTACCTGGCTTCCGACGGATGTTCAACAGTTTACGATCCGAACCTGCTACGCTACGGATGCCGTTATATCGACCAGAAGTTTGTCAGTCCATTTGACTTGATTGGAAAGCAGCGGTACGGTGAGATTCGAATTACCGAATATTGGCTGGCCCTAACGATTCAGGTGGGGTGCATCTGCAGCAACTCCAGCGTGTTGCAATCCCCGCTGGAGATAACATCAATAGGAAGTGAGGTCCTGCTTACATTCACTGTCAAAGGCATGACAGTGCGAGAAGACTTTACGAATTTCGGTTTTGAGGGCAATTACGAGTTCCTGCCTCCGGCGGACTGCGGAGGAGACACCGGCCTTCTCAGAGGAAACGTGGGCGAAGCAGATCTTTCACCAAATTTTCAGTCGGATGATACGAACCCTATGAACCCTGGTGTAGGGGCTTACCGTTCTGGCGTTCTTAGGCGATGTCGTTGGCTTCTGGAAGCGTCCCCTGACAAGTTTCTCTATCTAAAAGTGGCAGGTGGCAAACGGGAAGTTCGAGAATGTGGTGACAGTCGCCTACTTGTGCATTCGGGCGACGAATTTGAGCAAACGATTATCATTTGTGCATACCCTGACGTGGGTATTACAACGGAGGAAAGCCAAGTTTCGGTAGACATTTTCTCACCCTCTTGGTCGAATGGTACACCCTCAAGAAAGAAAGCGGCAGCGTTGGCAAGGCCAGAGCGGCTAATGCTCGAAACTGTGTGCACGGGCAGTTCCCCGTCGTTTAAAATACGTTGGATGGAGGTGACACGCCCATTTATGACGACAAGTGCGGGCCAGTCATTAAGGAATGTCGACTGTCTCTACGAATGCCCGGAGTTGGACGCGTGCATCAGCCCAGAGCTTTGGTGCGACGGCGCGAAACACTGCCCGTCAGGTTACGACGAAGTGCCAGAGAACTGCTCTAGGTTCCCAACGGTTCCCGTGGTGCTAGGCTGCGTAGGTGCTGTTGCAATATTTTTCGTAGCGTTAGCAACGCTCGTGTTGATGAGGCGCTCCTGCCAGTTTCGAAAATGCAAGGAGTCTTCATCTTCGCGGCCTGCGGGATGTGAGGACGTTCCAATGGAAAACATATGACAGGGGGATCCGGAAAATAAGAGCGCGGACAAGAATGACTATGTTGCGGAAGTTGCGCAGTCTAAGTGTGGAACAATCGGCGCCGAAGTATCTTAGTTTAGTGAGGCGCCTCTTCCCTCACCCCAACAACCGTTGTTCCTGCAGTGCGCGAACCGTTCCCTGGGGAACCTGTGAAAAGAAGACGCAGCCCACTTCTTCAGAGTTGTTCGTTCGAAATACCTTCCTGCGTGCAGCTTGCAAATGGTACAATGAACTCTGAATAGCCGGCAAGGACATTCACTTATGGCAGGATAAGAAATCAGAACTACTTCGTCTTGCGAGACAGCAGTGTCTTGTGAGACAGCAGTGACTCCGTGCGCAGTGACTCTTGTGACATTTGTGTATCTTAAGTGTGGTGGCGTCCCGGATCTGTCGCGCCAGGACTATGGTTGCAGTGATGACAAAAAAGGCATACCCTGGTCCCTATTCCAACAAAAAAAAAAAATGTTGCACGCATACCAAATCAAAAATCAAGGCCAAAAAACGAGACTTTTAAAGCCATGTTTCCATATGAAGAATATGTTCCACTGAGGACCGTATTTTTAATGTGTCCTATGACGGGAAACGGCATGTGCTGCGAGTTCTATTTGCAGTTCTTCTCTTCGCGGGTTCTATTTGAAGTAAGAGAAAAAGTGGCGTTTGGGACGTCGTGCGGCTGACGGGCTCTTTTTGTAAAGATGTGCGTCAATGTACTTTTTTTTGCGTCTGGAATAAGCTCAATACAATTATAATGCGCAGAATTTTTCATATTAAGCCAAGAGAATGAAAAACACAGCAGAAACGTTTGCACAGTTCATGCGCCCTTCGAAATTATGACAAAGATTTAGGGTCTTGCCACGCCGTACTGGAACATAATCTAATTCGAAGATCTTAAGGGTCTTTTTGACACTTCCAAGATCTTGTTGGATATTTTGACTATTTTGATATTTTGACCACGCTGGTTTGATATTTTTTGCACATTTGAGAAAGATTGTGGCTGTTGCATGTGGTGATTATAGGTAGAGATGCACATTATAAAATGTCTTTTATGTTATGGAAAGTCCTGCCGATTGTTCGGACAGAAATTGAATTTCTAAATTGGTCGAAAATTGGGTAGAAACTGCATTTCTAAAAGAACCTTTTTGGGTGACCCATTTCTGTAACTGCAAAGCTTTTATATAACAGCCGTAAATAATATGGTGAAAATGTTTCTGCAGGGATAGGGAGCCCTCTGTTCTAAAATATGTTAAGTCACGCAGGATGACGGGAGATACTAACACAGTAAACCCAATTCACAGAATTTAGCAAGATTTAGTAAGTTTGATTTTTTAATTACTTCGTCAGTGTGCTTAATGTAGCTCACAGTTCTGCTACGTTTTTGAGGTGCAGGGCCGAGTTGCACAAAGGCCGACATGGCGGGGGCCGCAGCACAGACCGGGGGGCGGGGATCTTTCCAGGCAAAGAGAAAATTTTCGGCCACTTGACATAATGTAGAAAACCGGAATATAAATCGTTTATTTGGAACACGCATGTCACAAGGTTGCAATTTACAAAACTCTCAGAAGGTCAAAACTGCCATGTCGAAGTGATGATGTGGAGGAGGGGCTGGGGGGTGGTTGACTTCGTGCCGGAGCCGTATAATACTGTCCCGTGAGCCGCATCGGACGGCGGGCCACACGTTGCTGACCCCTAATTGAAGGGGTTCAATGTCTATATATGTTTGGGGTTTTCTGGCAGTGTCTGCAATTCCACAGGCAAATGCTTGTTAAAGGAGTACTGACACGAAATTGCAAAGCTGAGATAAGTATGTAAATTGCTTCCTTTTTATCATGAGATATCTCCCAGTAAGAGTCGACAGTAACCGTTCGGCGTAGCATATTTTAAATCCCTTTTAATCTTCGCCCGCACCAGAAAGCCCACAGCGGGCCGACGTGACATCATCTGCTACTTGCCCCAAACTGCCGACGTCAGGGCTCCGTGACGAAGCCGACGCGCTCGCTGTGGTTGGCGCGCGCTCCTCTAGGGTGTGTACATGTCATGGTTTTGGGACTGACGGCATGCTGGCCGGGCGCGTAGAGACGGTTAAAGCGGTAACCACACGCACGCGCCCGCGCGCTCGATTCCACACGCGTCCTCGTGTCGACGCGCCCAAGCGCTTGACGAGGGCGAGGGCACGCACACACACGAAGGCGACGGAGGCGCGCGCGCGTCCAGAGCTGCAGCGCTACGGCAAGAATGGTGACGTCACGTAATACCTACTGTCATGGCGGCCGCTCGACGCTCATTTTGTCGAAACCGAAACTGACACGAATAAACGACTCCGTAAGTGAATGTTTACGTTGCGCTCGACCGTCTGATATGTCATTCTATGATTAGTGGGATGGTAGGCACGCATAGAAGCGAAAACAACGTAACAGGAAAATTTCGTGTCAGTACTCCTTGTCAAACAGCAGCTCCAAGCCACCTAAAATCTAATAAAAACCGCGTGCAGTGCAATGGAAGCTCACCATCATCAACGGCTGCCGATGGAGCTCGCCCGACTCAGTGGGGCATCTCAGGGTGGCCGTCCGAATGAGAGGCACTGTAGACACTTTGGCGTCGTGGTTGCACGTGCTCGGCGAAGGGACAGAAGTACTGTTCCAAAGCCTCAACACCAATGGTCCGTTCCTTCGTGCAGCCAGTGTAGAATGTCCTGGTGAGGTGAACACGCTCAGTTAACATTCTGAGGGCTTAGCGCGTTGAAGCTACACCCGGGCAGTGAGTGGCTCCGGATTAGTTTTGACCACTTGGGTATTCCAAACTTGTGCCGACGGGCGTTTTCACGTTACGGCTCCATCTGTAAAGCAGCCACCGACTCCGCGATCCAACTCACGTCTTTGGTTTCAGTAGCATAAGGCCTGCGCGCCACTGCGGCGGGTGACACGCTCTGTTGTCAGATTGTTGAGAACCGTGTGGAATCCACTGCTCTGCGTGCCGCTGGCCAAATAGACTCCCGTAAGCTGCTAATGCAGCTCTGGGATGGGTGAGATTTTTTCCCCTCACTTCATTCGGATTTTTTTTATGTGTGCTGGAAGCACACTAGCAGAGGGCTTCTCAAGGCTTCGCGTGAAGGTGAACAAAATTTTATAGCATATCCATGCGGTAAAATGTTTTCTGTTCTTTGATGTGAGTGACAGGCACGTTTACAATTATTACAATTTCTTGCTTCTTCCATTGCTTCTTTGTAATGTCTCTGCCTAAAATTTGTCAGCGTTTTGTTTAGAGCAAATGTGGTTTAAGCGCATTAGTTAAGGGCACTCACCTCGTCGTATTCCAATGAGACTTACTAATCCATCACCCACGAACTCAAATACCGTTCCCAATATGCAACGTTTTACAGATTCATAGAAACGTTCCTAACGGGGCAGAGTTGCTTCTATTAAACTAATAATATTGCACTGAAATGTAAAATAAGACGCTAAAAACAATTTTGCTTCTGTATTTAATGCAGGGTAGCGCTCCTTTATTTATTTATTTTTGTATTTATTTTTTATTTTTATTTATTTATTAACCAGAGATTTATTGTTTATTTCATTACGGAACGGGCCCATTTCTAACAATCATTATGATTTTTAAGGCTGCAATGCCAATGAAGGCAAAAAGCACCAAATATTTTTTGAAGCAACAACACTGGTTAACCTGTAGAACAACTACGTTTCACATTGCCTGGCGATGCTTTTTAAGCCAGTGGGACATGAACTAGTTGTCCCACGAGAATGTGATCAGGTGAGTCCTTTTTGAGACGCGCAGATTCACGAGGAATGACGGTGCGTGTGTTTGTCACCTCGTTTTCTTTGCGTGTTAGCCCTGCCCCACTTTCGCAAGTATCCACTACCCGTAGGTCAAACCCCACGGCAAGAAATATAGTCGCACATTTATTTTTGTAGTGCATTTTGGTCAGGACATTTCGTTTTGGTTAGGATCGCTGCGTATATTTCGTTTGTGATCCGTGCAGCAGAAAGGTTCCCGGAGTGCTTGTGATATCGTTTGCTTCAGATATATTGTCGAACGCGTCCGCACTTAATCTTCAGTTGGGTCTAATGCCATGGATCAGTTGTTGAATCGCGCTTGTGACTGTCGTGTTGTGGCGGAGTGTATTTATGTGGGCCAAAGTATTTTGAATCGTGGTCAACAACCCGCATTTCTGGGCAAATAAAGACTGCTGAAAAGTGCACAAATCATTGCACAAGTCGATCATCCCGATAGGAAGTGCATCTTGTTTGTGGCTTCCGAATGCAAATTTCGCGCTACTTCTTGTCACTGTCGAAGCGCATCCGAGGGAAGCGCCGCACCTGCGCTACGGGAACCACGATCTTAACTCTGCAGAGACGGAAAGGCAAGTGCAAGTCCGCTGTTTTGGGGCTGGACTTGACGAAAGGTTCTGCTTCGCGCGTTCCCTGTAGTGAGTTTTTCCGTCGCGCAAAAGGCAATTCCCACTGTAGAAGAACATCTTCAAACACAAAAGGGTCCTAGGGCCTTGGCCTTCATATTGTCACGTAGACAAAGAGCACACAGCTGTCTTAAAGGAAAAACAAGTTTATTGGAGCGAGCGAACTTGTGCTCTCCTAACAACCCAAATAATACGCAGGCGGCGAAGCAGCAGTCAACAAAGTGACGTGCTTAGGCGAATCTCGGTGAATCAAATGCCGTGGCGTCTGCTCTGCAGGCTTTTATGTTTTGGTGCGAGTGTTTCTGGAACCGTCGATTTACATCCAGAACATTGTAGATCAAAGAAGATTATTCTCGGCTAGTGACGTCAGGGCGAAACAGTCTGCTTATTTATTGATTTAATTTATTTATTTATTTATTTATTATTTATTTAAACATACTGCCAATCCCATCAGGGATTTTCGCAGGAAGGGCTTGAGACATAAAGTTACAGAGTAGGTATACAATAAAACACACACATTAACAATTGAAATCTAGTAACAGAATCGGATTAACAGAACAAAATCAGAACAGGATTCAAACATGTGGGTTACTAATAACGTGCAAGTACAAAGCGAATTCACATACTGGAAAATTGTATGAACTATTGATAAATGTAACGCAAACAATGATAAGCAAAAGTACAGCATGGGTAAAGAATTTAGTAAGAGAAGTGTAATATAAGTACAAAGAACATGATCTGAAAACAGAGTATTTGAGCTCAGGAAAAATTTTTTAAGTACAACGTACAATACTGAAGGGTATTTCTCTGAAGCGTAACTTAAGAGTACATAATCAGTGGGGTAAAATATACACACAAATACACAAACTGTTTCCCCTTGCATTTTGTTAAGTTCGTTTGCAACCAGTGTTAAAAATTGATTTAATTGGGTACTGCTCGAGATTTTCGGATCTAGTTGATTCCATTCAGTAATTGCTAACGGAAAAAAGAGTACTTAAGCAATTTGTGTTAAAATGAATATTCGTTTAGTCTCATTGAGTGTTTTAAGCGTGTCGTTCTACTTTGATCAAACGTGATGTAGGCAGATATATCAATGTTGAAATGACCGTGAATTAGCTGATGCATAAATTTTGCACGTGCTAGTCGTGTTCGATTCCTTATGGTAAGTAAACCAGCATTTTTTAGTAGTTCGGTTGGTGAATCTGCAAGTCTGTACCAATTGTATATGAACCAAACTGCTTTTCTTTGTATTCCTTCGAGTTTAGTTATTTGTTGTTTAGTGAAGGGTGACCAAATGATATTACCATATTCTAGTAATGATCGCACAAGCGAAGTGTATGCCAGGTGCTTCAGTGGAGGCGGCGCCTGGTGGAGCCAATATTTAAGTGTGAACAAGCGCCGCAAGGCGCTTGTTCACACTTCTATTTGAATGACATAGCCCGTGCGGCATAAAAATAAAGAATGGAAGAAGCGCTCAGCTTGGGACACCGATAACATAGCCGGGCGTGGCCGGGCAGTAAAAACAAACATAATACAACAAATCCATACATGGTTCGCGGCATTACCCCCCCTCCCTCTAAGAGGGAATAGACCTATGCTAAAATAAAACACACTCCGAACAAACGAAACACAAAGTCCGCCATCTTGCATAGTAAGGTTTCAACAAACCACGTGGACAACTTCGGACTGTGTGCGTCGTCGCGATATTCCGGAATCTTCATCGGGGATCACCTCGCAGGTAAGTTGGCCGACACGTCGTAGAATCTGATAGGGTCCGAAATACTGTCGCAGAAGATTCTCACCGAGTCCGCGTCGTCGGATGGGAGTCCAAACCCAAACACGAACCCCTGGGTGGTATTTGGCGTCGAAGGTGGTAGCGCCCGGCATCCACCAGCTGCTCGTCCGTTGTAGGAACTCGAGCGAGCTGGCGGGCCTTCTCCGCACGCTGAAGGGTATCCTTGGACGTCGGGGTTGAGGTCGTCGTATTCTACATGCGGAAGCATGGCGTAAAGCATTGTAGTCGGCCGTCTTCCGTAGACAATCTCGAACGGTGTCATCTGCGTATTTCCTGGATAGCCCTGTTGTACGCGAACGTGACATACGGTAGGACTTCGTCCCAAGTCTTATGTTCAACGTCGACGTACATGGACAGCATATCCGCGATTGTCTTGTTCAGGCGTTCCATTAGTCCGTTCGTTTGGGGGTGGTACGCCGTCGTTCTTCGGTGATCCGTGTTGCTGCAGCGTAATATTCATTGCTTCAGCTCCGCTGTAAAGGCCGTTCCGCGGTCAATGATTAGGACTTCCGGGGCTCCATGTCGCAGCACAACTTGGTTCATGAAGAAGTTTGCGGCTTCTTGTGCAGTCCCCCTCGGAAGAGCGGCGGTCTCCGCGTAGCCCACGTCATGTAGTCAGTCGCTCAGTCAGGGAACGGGCCCAGAAGGTCCATTGCAATCTATTCGAAGGGCCTCGATGGGACGGCGATCGGCTGCAGAAGTCTGGCGGGTCTCGTCGGTGGAGTTTTCTTCTGCTGGCAGTCACGGCAGCTCCGGACGTAGTGGATGACGTCGGATGTAAGGCGGGGCCAGTAAAGTACTTCGCCTTGATTTGTCCTGTTGTGCGGGCTGTGACGAGAGGTCCGGAAGACGGGTCGTCGTGGCACGCTTCCTAATTTCGTCACGAAGGTCTGCGGGGATCACAAGAAGATAATTCGTTCTCGTTCCGGGACTGTAATTCTTCTTCACAAGAACTGAGTTTTTCAGGCTGAATGCTGGGTAGATTGCGTTTGAAGGACCTAGGGACGGCAACGTTGCATCCTTCGAGGTAGTCGATTATGATGCGTAAGTCGGGGTCAGCACGCTGCTGGGCGGCTAGGTCGCTCTCCGTCACGACTCCGAAGAACGCGCTGTCTTCATCACGTCTTGTGGTGGTGGGTCGACGGGAGCGCGCGACAGGGAGTCGGCGTCGGAGTGTTTCCTGCCGGATTTATAGACTTTTTGTAACGTCGAACTCGTGCAGGGCGGAAGCACTACCGCCCAAGACGGCCTGATGGGTCCTTCAAATTGGCGAGCCAACACAGCGCATGGTGGTCTGTCACAGCCTTAAATGGTTCCGTACACGTATGGGCGAAATTTTGAAATTGCCCATATAATAGCGAAGCACTCTTTTTCAGACGCTGAGTAGTTTTTATCCTCCGTCGACAGACCACGGCTGGCAAAGGCGATTACTTTTTCGCAACCGCTATGTTTTTGGACGAGGACGGCACCCAAGCCTACATCACTGGCGTCCGTGTGCATTTCCGTTTCGGCGTCTTCGTCGAAATGACCGAGCACGGGCGGGCTTTGCAGGTGTTTTTGCAGCTCGCAGAGTGCCTTTTCTTGGTCGCTTTCGCAGCTGAAAGGGGTGCTATCTTTCGTCAAGAACGTGAGTGGCTCTGCAATGCGTGCGAAGTTTGCGACGAAGCGCCGGTAGTATGCGCACAGTCCGAAAAATCTTCACACGCCCTTCTTCTTTCGTCCTTGGGAAGTTCGCAGTAGTTGAAGTTTTTGCCGGGTCAGGTAGGATTACCGCGGCGTTGACGACGGCTCAAAAACTTGAGCTCCTCGTAAGCGACGCGGCAATTTTCAGGCTTCAGCGTTAACCCCGACGAGCGAATCGAGTACTGACTCCAACCTTGCAAGGTGTTCGTCGAAAGTCCGGGCGAATACCGCAACGTCGTCGAGGTATACGAGGCCGGTGTGCCACTTCAGGCCAGCTAGCACAGTGTCCATGACTCTTTGAAACATTGCTGGCGCCGCGCACAGCCCAAACGGCATCACCTTGAACTCGTATTACCGTCCGGGGTTATAAATGCGGTGTTCTCTCGGTCTCTCTCGTCCACTTCAGTTTGCCAGTAGCCGGTCTTCAGATCCATCGATGAGAAGTACTTCGCATGGCAGAGATGTTCGAGGGCGTTGTCGACTCGTGGCAGGGGGTACACGCCCTGCTTGGTGTTTAGTCGCCGGTAGTCAACACAAAATCTCAATGTGCTTTTTTTTTCTTCACCAGTACGGCCGGCGCACCCCAGGGGTCTTTCGATGGCTGTATAATGTTGTCGCTGAGCATGTCGTCGACTTGAGTCCGCATGGATTGTGTGAAGAGACGCGGTACGGTGACTGTCGGGTAGGTAGGGCTCCATCTTCGGTTATTATTCGGTGCTTCGCTAGAGGTGTCTGACGTAGTTTTGAGTTCGACGAAAGCACTCCCTGTAGCGACGCAGAAAAGCCAATAATTTGTCCCGTTCTGATTGTGGTAACGCCGGATTCACGTCGAAGGGATTTGGAAGCTTGAAGGTATCGTCAGGTGCGGGTTCAAATTCGGCGACCGCGATCACGTCACGTGCTTCTTGCGTTTCTTCGAGGAACGCAATTGCAGCGCGCTTGTTTAAATGCTGGTACTCGTCGGTGAAATTAGTAACCAAATCGTGGGATTGGCGTTGCTTAAACCGCGCAATAACTCTTGCGGCAGAGACACCGCGGCCGAAAAGCAGCCTTTGGTCACTCTACGATAGCGTCGACGTCAGAAACCGCATCTTCACAGTAGACGCTTACCATCAACGTTGCGCGGGGTGGCGGGGTGACATGATCGTTGGCGATCCTTACAGCAGCACGGTGTTCGGTTCCGGTGTCATGCAGTGATCGGAGGAAAATGTTATAGGCTCTGCCTGTAGGTCAATTATTGCACCGTTGTCCGTCGAAAAGTCCATTCCAAGGATGACGTCGCAGGAGCAGTTAGGCAAAATGACGAACGCCGCAGGGTACGTTGTGCCGCCTATGGTGACGCGCGATTTGCACGTTCCACTCGGCGTCACGAGGTGGCCTCCAGCTGTGCATATGTGCGGACAGTCCCATCTCGTCATAACTTTCTTCAGCTTAGATGCAAATGGCCGCTCATTACTGAGTAGTCGGCTACCGTGTCTACGAGGGCGACTACATCAAAGCCGTCGATGGACACCTTGACGTCGGATGCCACCTTTCTCGATTTCCGGGTGCGTCGGGGCGTCGCATCTCGGCTTGCGCGTGTTGACGGTCGGGCACTGTGCGTCGTCGTCGTCTTCTGAGTGGCAGTCTCGGTCATGTCGGTTACGCGTAGCGCTGTTTAGCTGTCATCGTGTTTGGGAGTCTCGTCAAGGTTAAGTCGGGTCATCGGGATGAGGGCATGTTGGGAATCACTTAGGGAGATACTCGTCGATCTCACGTGGTCGTTGGCCAGGGAGAAAGCGAGGTGCGTCGACGGAGAATTTTCGCAAACCTACACTCTTAGTCAATTCCTGGTTATACGACCAGCATGCAGGCGGGCCGCCGCGTCAATTTAAAGCACCTATAAAGCGGCGGTTTCAGGCGGCCTGCGAGCGCAAGCGCCCCGCCAAGCTCGCGCCCACCGAACACGCGGCCCGGCGTTTAAGCGGCCCTGGCGAGGGCCGCCTAACCAGAGGGCCACCTAAACCCCGGACCGTGTGTTCGGCGGGGCGCCGGCCGTAATTTTTCTACGCCGCCCGTTATGCTAATCGATTCCCGCTTACGAAGCGGTCCCCAAATCATACGGCCCCTCAAATAAGCGGCCTCGTTTCTTTTCACCAAAAAAGAAGAAAAGAAAAATCCACTCTGCCAGAATCGATTTTATCCATTTTCTTTTCGCTCGCATTGAGAGGCCAACGCCAGCAACCCGTGACGAATGCTCTAACACATGTTACATCATGCGAGACATGTAAGCACATAGCCGTAACCCTACGGAGAATCGAACCGGGGTCTACTGCAACGCATCAAGAGGCGGATGTCATAACCACTGCGCCACACCCCCGGGCTGCTGGAGTGCGAAAACATGGGCTTATAAGCTTACTGCATGCTGTGGCTCGTCACGCAGGAGTCTTAAACAACACATTCGGTGGCGAGTGGCTTTCTTTAGACCACCGTTTTTGAATCGCTCTACCAAAGAGGCGTAATACTAGGGTTTGCGGGAATTTACGTACACTGGTACGGGCGGAAACCTTTTGTCATGCTGTGTGCCCGTTCCAACAGTATGATGCTCCGTGCGGGGATTTATTCCATCGATGCAAACGGAACTAATAACAGGTATTCTGCCTGGTTACCAAAAGTATTCTTGGCCATTGGCGGAAAGTGCCCCCTATGACAATGCTTGCAAATAACTAACACGTAAGGCGCACTGTTGTACTGCATATAAGAGCTGTCTCGTCATGAGTGGCAAGTATACCAAGCATGAAATGGTGTACTGAATTTTTTCTGCTTGTCCGTAGCTGTTCTGATGGTGCGGTTACATGCCTTGGCCTTGTTTTGTAATAGGGGGGCGGTAGTAAATTAACGCATTAGGTAATGTAACGAACCGAATATTAAATCACTCACTCTACACAACATTGCGTCGCGACGCCTGCAGAATTTCTGCGTTGACGCCCAGGTAACGAGCCGTCGGAAGGCCAGATACTACGTTTTCTTTTATGGATCGCGAGCACACAAAGAATATCTTAGCGTTTTCTCGCGCAGACCGGACAACCGCTCGCCCGTGTAACTTGTAGTCCTGCATTTGCAGAAAAATGCAGGTCTCGCGGATGTTCCACCTTTAATCGTTAGAACATCGTAAATGAAGACCATTGGTCAAACGAAATTTTGAGAAACTAAACATTAAGAAACATATAAAAAAATGACTCAAAATGGCAAACCGTAACACCCTGCATTTCCTCAATAATGCAGATTCAGCGGAAATTCCGCTTTTAATCGTTATCATAGCGTAGATAGAGATAACTGGTCGAACAGAATCTTGAAAAACTAAAAAACAAGAAAAGTATAAAAACTACGAAAAATGCTGAGCTTTGTAACGCTCTTCATTTACAAAAAATGCAGATTTGGCGCAAGTAACACCTGTGATTGTTATAATAGGGTAAATGGAGATAATTGGACGGACAGGACTTAGAAAAACCAAGAAAATTGGCTCTAAAAGACTCACACTCAAGAGAAGCGACATAAGAATGCTGCGCATTAGTACACATTTCTGTGAATTTATGCAATTTTTTTCTATGTGGCCTCGTTTCATTCGCGCTTCCATTATTAGCGAGTTATTAATGTACGCGGACGCGCAAGGTCGCGGTTAAGCATTTTCACCTGGGCATGAACGCACCCTTGTGCATGGAAAGTTTAGATCGTATAAAACAATGCCAAAAATAAATGGGTTGCAATGGCTGCAATTGCACTAACACATTTTTAATTTGTGCCCTTCTAGAACATCTTCATGACCTCAGTTTTCATGCAATGAGGTTTGACCTTTATAATCTCACAGTGTTTTGCCACCTGATTTATCAGGCCTCAATGCACACACCACGAAACAAAAAAACTGCCTATATTCATAATGCCATGTTACAAGCAAAGCTGTAAAGAAAGTATCTGTGTACTTTAAACCTATCCGGATCTTGAAGTGATAGTCTACTCATACAAGCTTGGGACACGAACAGATCACTGAGTTGGGTATGTAAATGTTAAGTATTTCGTCATGCTCGAATACATGAGAATGCACAAGTGTGAGACGAAAATTACATAAATGGCATCATGTCCAAGGAACGATGTTTTCTTTTTATTTGATATCCAAAATACAAATGTGAACACAAAAGACTTATACTGAAATAACAACTACAAATGGAACACACAAATGAAAAATTTCTTTTGCGGAAGAGCAAATAACGACCTGTCAAGATAAAATTATTGTTTTCATTTATGGAATTTTCAGCAGCTTGCTGTTTACAAAACAGGGAGGTAACTCGTCTTTTTTGCGGGCTACTGTTGGTATAACGCCCAACGTTTCGCCTAAAGCTGGCGGGTATCTTATGTAATATATTACCAAACAAAGAAAAAGTACATTCTTCGGGCGTCAATTATGGTCCAGGTGCACCACTTCCGATGATGTAGATGGCCTTTGTAGAATCGCCCCAAGCAATCTTTGGCCCGGGAGCTGCTGCTTCTGGAATTTCGTCGCACTGGAATGGAAACAGCGTTGTAAACATTTCAAAAACGTTGAGTCACGGGTAGCAATCCGTTGTGTTGGCACTGCGTGAAGAAACAAAACGGCAGGTTAATAAGTGACCAGGTACAAAAGGGTGGCGTTATTTATTGGCGGTAAAACAGTATAGCCTGAAGGGACGCAGCAGAAGTATCACCAACGCGTTAGCAGATATGTGAAAATATCATAAATCAGGTAAGTGCATCGCTGTAGTTCAGGCAATTATTTCTTTCTTACTGCTTGTAGATTCAAACGCTCTCCAAAAGGACGTTTTCTTCATATACATAGGAAGGCCGAGCGCTTTTTTAGTGCACAGGCGTGCGAGAAAACGTTTCCATGAATTTATTTGACGGAGACACGTCAATTGCACGGCGAAAAAAAAACTCTGTTAACTGTTACATGCGGAGGGTATTGTGCCCTAGTTTCTTTTTATGAAACAATTTCCCCCAATAGTATGGCGCAAAACATTTTATTAAAAATGCCTTGGCCTGGACAATGAAACGCGTGGAAAAATGCAATTTCTTTAGGAAACCACGGTACTCACTACGGCAACGGAAGTACCTCACATGTGCAAGCGTTTTCATTTTTCGCCTGAATCCGAAAACGGCCGCCGCACAGGGAAACCGAATCCTCTCTATAAAGCACGTCAAGTTTACCGTACGGCCCCGGGTGCCCCGGGTACTGGAGAACGATTTTGGCGCGGGCTTCGTACGACGACGAAAAAGGCATAATTGCATGGCCCTTACTAGTTGTCTGCAAACACCAATTATTACAGTCTGCGCCCCCCACCCTTCGAAAACAAAAACAAGAAATCGAGGGACCTATCCTTTCGTGTTTAACCGGGGCTATGCCCGCAATACACACACCAGCCGGCTTGACATCGCTCCGCTGCTTAGCTTGCGTGACCGGTGGCCCTAATAAACCCATCGCATTTGCAGTTGTTTCCACTGTTACCCCGACCTAGAAGCACACATTTGATGTCAGCGGAAGCGAATGTGGTCAAGAAAGTGTGAACGCTTGGAACTAAATATGAACTACATAGAGCGAGAGTCAAAGCGCGGGCCCCCAACTTGCTCCGCGATGAAATTCCTCGCACGTGCGCGATAGAGACAAATCACCGTACCACAAGTCACCGCGCGCGAACTTTTTTGTACTCCTACTGCACATGTGCGCGCGAGATATTTGTGAATGTTTTTCGGCTTTCGACGCGTCGTCGGCCACCGCAAAAGAAGCTCGCGGGCGATTGTGTGAGGAGGAATACGCGCATCCGCCGCAACCCAACATATCGCTCGGAGCTTCACAATTGCCCCCCTTTTTAAAGCAAAGCTTTTTACCTCTACCCCCCCAGGGTACTTTCACGACCGTTGGTGTCACCAGAAAACTCCCGCGAACAAATAAAAGAATTTACTGGCACCGCCAGGAATCGAACCTGGAACTAATAGAGTAACAAAGCGAGAGCCCGTTGTCTTACCGATTCAGCTACGAGCCCACGGGGAGACGGGGAAGACAGGTGGTGCACTCACGAGCACATCTTTGGGTTTACCCCTTGCATTCTCGCTGAACGCCACGTGATAGAGTCAAGCAATCTCTTGAGCCGTAGTGCGCACCGCCCACGGCACTTCTAGCAGCCCTGTGCGAACCTTGCGCGTGTGCTAGGAGTTACAAAAATTTAAGGAAGCCCACAGCAACGCATAGCATCTCACTTTAGTATGCCAATGTGCTAAACCCTGTGGCCTCCAGTGTTCACGCAAAAAATCACAGCGCTTTGTCGTCCGCCGTCACACCAAACGGCACACCAAGTAACACATTCAAATACTCCTTGATGGCCAGGCCATCATTCCAAGCCCCAGCATCAATATCTTGGCCCTACATCTCCAGGCCAACACCAGGCGTAACGTATCTTTTCAGCGCCTCAAACACAGTATCAATCAAATAATGCACATGATCAAGCGAAGTTGCCACCGAGAAGCGAGACCTCAAGGAATCCGATACCTTTCGATTAAGTCAAGCTTTCGTCCTCTCGAGAATCACTTACGTCAAGCCCTGTCTTATTCTCGGCAAGGAGGACATAAAGATGCTTTATATAATGATTAGAAAGGGGGTCGAGCAGGCCACTGGTCTTCTCATGAGTGCATCAACAAAGAATATGCTTAGCCCGGCGCTCCAAAACACGGTGGAAGAGCTGATAAAGGGGCATCTTTCTAACCAGAAGCTTCGACTAAGCAGAACTGCAGCGGGTCGCCGCATCCTTCACCAGATTGGCTGGGCCGCACAGAATGTCAACCCGCTTGATATACTCCGGACTCTTGGCGACAAGAACTAAACATGCCCCTTTGCTTATAAATATGAACCCCTCACACAACGAGGGCCGCCGAAAAGCACGGGCTCAAGCGTTCAACACCAGCATCGGTGGTGATTACGCAGTTATCGACACAGACGCCTCCCAAAATCGAGGGCAGCAGTACGCCATCATTGTGGCTACCTCCAGAACCAATCTCCTTGCGTGTGCCTCACTCAAGACCGAAGACATGACGGCACCAGAAGAGGGAGCCATCGCCTTGGCTCTCACTCAACCAGGGGTTCGGTAGGTAGTCACCGATTCCCAACAAGCCTACCGGATCTGCCAGTCGGGTTGGATTTCCCGACTGGCACTGCGTTTGCTGAAAAACCACTCCCCAAATGGTTCCATTCAGCTATCCGGACACCCGCTCACTCTTCCATGGAGGGCAACGAATACACCCACCAACAAGCGTGCGCTTTTACCTCCCGTGCTATGGAGCTGCACGAGGACAGTCACCCAGTTGTCTCGTTCAGCGACCTAACCCAGCATTATCGCCTTCAGAGACAGACCCTACCTTCGCCTTACCCTGACCTTTCCAGAGAAAAACAAACTACCTTACGGCGCATACAATCCGGCAGCTTCCCACACCCGACGCGTATGCACCTGAACCCCTACGACACTGAATGTAAATATTGCCCAGAAGTAGGAACAATCCGCCACATAAGCGGGGTGTGCGACTTTAGCCCTGATGACCCTCCTCTCTTTCCGTCAAATACCCAACAAAAGCAATGGGAGATACTGCTGTCCAGTCCCCCTCTGCCTACCTTGCTTCAGCTGGTGGACAGAGCACAGGCAGCGCGGACTGCATATGGGCTCCAGTGAAGAAGGAAGCACTCCCCTGGGCCGCACTCTGGGCCATTCAAAAATCTGAATAGAAGCATTTCCTCCTCCTTCTGCTCCTCCTCCTCCTTCTCCTGCTCCTCCTCCTCCTCTTCTGTTTTTGCGGCCGATGTCGTCGCTTCCGTCCACGGCGGCGGAGACGGAGAAGTGAGATCGTCCAACACCGGGTTTGGGCTTCCTTTAATTTCATAAAAAAAAGTTTCCACTCTTGTGCTACACCAATGCAACTCAACCAACCACCGTTCATGCATCATGCCTTGATTTAACCTGACCAAGAATATCTCTTTGGAGTAATATAGCATGTGGTTAGGTGAATTTCACTTCTCTCTAATTTCACTATTTGTAGAGCGACGTGAGTGAATTTAAGCGACGTCGCATGGGTAAACATTGTGGGCGCCGTTTACAGCTTTGCTTTCCAACCACATTCACTGGGTGGATTGGCGCAATTTTTATTTTATTCCTGGTTTCAGGCTGTCTGCTAGTTTATAGCCGTGACACGGGCCATTGGCGCAGCATATAAGCGTGATGCAACCACCTGAGGTTTTGTCACGGAAAAGAAGTCTGTCAGGGCCTCTGATATCACGGTATTCAGACTGCCCACCGCATATAAATAGGACGCCATCCGGGACGCGACAAAGAGTGTAGCCTCTTGGAAGGGCAGTGGCGGTAGATGTGGTCGACCTCTCCGCAGTGGTAACACAGCGGGTGATTTTTGGGCGTTCGCCACACCTCGGTCTTCCTTGGGGCGGGGGGTTGCACCGCAGGTGGTCGGGCCAGCGACAGGGGGCGACGGTACGGTGCCTCGTGACGATATGGTGCAGGTGGGCGAGGCCGGCGAATAGCAGCCGCGTACGACATGGCTTACGGCTCGCAGGGTGCTTCGGAAGTCGTTGAGGTTCCCAGCGCTTGCTGCACTGCTTCCCTAATAACATCGGTAAGGGAAGCGACTTGGGGCTGCGGCAGCGTGGGGAGAAGTTTCCGCAGCTCCTACCTCACTATTGCGCGGATAGTCTCACGTAGGCTGTCTGCCCGAATCCGCATGCAGTCGACGTAGTTCGCATTGGCCGCGCTAACAAAGTTGCAGTCATACTGCTTTGTACGCATTTCAAGAGCCTTCTCAATTGTGCTGGCTTCGGTCACAAATTCTTCGACGGTTTTGGGGGGGTATCGGACAAGTCCAGCAAACAATGCCTCCTTCACACCACGCATTAAGAAGCGTAACTTCTTTTCTTCCGCCATGCAAGGGTCAGCACGCCTGAAGAGCCTCTTCATCTCTTCGACGAACCCAACAACACTTTCGTTAGGGTGTTGTGTCCGCGTCTGCAGCAAGACTTCAGCCCGCTCTTTTCGTACAACCGTGGTGAACGTCGTTAAAAATTGCGTTCGGAAATCGTTCCAGGTCTCTAAGGAGCTTTCACGGTTTTCGAACCAGATCCGTGCCGAGTCCTCAAGGTTGGAGAACACTTGCCTCAGTGCCTCCGCGTCGTCCCATCGGTTGAACAGCCTGACCCGTTCGACTTGCTCCAACCAGTCTTCGGGGTCCTCCGAAGGTTACCCGTGGAGTGATGGGGGCTCCCTGGGTTGCTGAAGAACGAGCGCAGGACTGGGAGCGCTGGTCATGGTGCCTGCGTTGATCATAGTGGTTTTAACGACGTCTTCTTTTTTCCGCTTTATCAGGAAGCAGCCAAAACTCTGGCTGAAGACCTTGCTGTCGGCGGCTGAACTTGCTTGTCGGCTTGACGAAGGCTTAGGGGGCATGTAGCCCGCACTTCCACCAGATGTCACGTATAGAAAGAGGATGCAGCTGTCTTAAAGGAAAAAAGAAGTTTATTGGAGCGAATTTGTGCTCCCCTAACAACCCAAATAATACACAAGCGGCGACGCAGCAGTCAACAAAGTGACGCGCTTAGGCGAATCTCGGCGAATCGAATGCCGTGGCGTCTGCTCTCCAGGCTTTTATCTTTTGGTGCGAGTGTTTCTGGAACCGTCGATTTACAACCAGAACGTTGTAGATGAACGAATATTATTTTCGGCTAGTGACGTTAGGGTGAAACAGTCTGCTTATCTGAATGAGGTAGCCCGTGCGGCATAAAAATAAAGAATGGAAGACGCACTCCGCTTGGGACAACGATAACATAGCCGGACGTGGCCCGGCAGCAAAAACAAACAATTAATAAACAAACCCATACATAGTTCGCGGCAATATTTTGACACAAGACTGACATTTTGGCCAGAATGATGATGATGCTTGGATTTTTTTGTCGCAAGGCCATCTGGTGCAAAAAGCGTCAAACAAAAGTATATTACAGAAATAGTGGTTACTCAAATGTGAATCCCAGAATAACAGTAAAATCAATAAATCAATGGTCATAGCTGGTGTATAGGACCAGTTAGGATTACGCATGATAGGAAATGATGTTTAAAAAGTTAACATGAGACAAACATTTAAAAACACGTTGCACAGAAAAAATGGCATTGTCACCCAAAAACAAGGAAGGGGGTAGCGGAATGGGTTGTCTGTATAGTTCGTTGAAGTGACTCTGTCTTGTTGTGTCGAGTGCCTTGCATGTGATTAGGATGTAGACTACGGATAGGGCCTCCCCACACCTGCTACACGCGGTTCTTGGAGAGATAGTGCGCAGGTGTGAGTGTATTACATGTGTATGGCCTATCCGCAACCTAGCTAAGGTAAGTTCAATGTGTCTTTTGTGTGAGTCAGTGGTGTACGATCCCAAGTGTGGTTTTATTACGTGTAACTTGTTATCTGCCTGTTCATTCCATTGTGCTTGCCGTTTGTTACGAAGGTGTTGTAGAATTTGTGGCTTAAGGTCACTGTGTGGTAGTGTTGTTATGTCTACTGTGCTCCTGAGTGCAGCAGCAGCGGCCCTCTCATCAGCAATCTCATTGCCAGCGATCCCAGCGTGGCCTTGAACCCAGCACAACACCAGAAACAGTTTTTGGGCATATATAGACACGATAGTGTTGAGGACCATACTGACAATTCTGTTTTTGCACGGCTTGTGTGATGCCACTGCACGCACAACACTCAAGGAATCAGTATATATGATGGACTGGAATTTTGCGTTCAAGAATGTGTTGTGCAATGAGTAAGATTCCATTTGCTTCAGGTGAGTAAGTTGTGGTGTATGTGCTCATGCTTCTGCACGCATCAAAGTTTGGCCCATGTGCATCGCAAGACACAATGGTTGGTGTTTTTGAAGCGTCACTATAAAACTCTGCAAATTGATACTTATACTGCAGGGAAAAGAAGTGCTGAAAAATACCAGTTTGTGGTACCCTGGTTTTATCAATTTTCATGAAGGACAAGTCAGAAGATAAAGGTTGAAGCTGCCCGGGGTGGTAAAACGTCAGTGAAAGATGTGTAAATGTCAAAAAAGGAGATGTCGAAACCCGAAGCTTCCTGTCTCTCCATAAGTGAGAACGGCGAAGAAACGGATGGGCGATTTACAAAGTAGTGGAGATGCGGTGTATGATTAAAAACATGTTTAAAAGGATGGCTATTCAGCGATGAAATTTTCAAAGCGTAGAGCAAGTCCATGTACGTCCGTTGGTCCTCAAGGCGCCATTTGTTACATTCAACACATAGACTCTAAGCAGAGCTAGTGCGCAACGCACCCGACGCAAGGCGAAGGGCAAGTGGAGAACTGTATCAAGAATCTTTAGTATTGTTTTTGATGGCGACCCATACATGACACTTCCATAGTCTAACCTAGACCCGACTAAGGCGGTAAAGACCCGGAGAACCATAGGATTGGTGGGAGAGCACCTACTGTTCGCGTTACAAAGGGCGTTACAATGCGGTGCCATTAACAATAACGATTCAAGGGCAGTCTGCGCTTTGTGCCAATGCCAAAAAATCGCAAAGGAAGGCACGACTTCACTGCTCAGTTGACATGCAACTTGCATGTGCCAGTAACCTAAACCTCTACGTAAGACCTGGCCCCTTCACGCTTGTAAAGAGGGACTTTAACTTCTACCAATAATTTAAAATGTCAAGTAGACCTGACGACTTGAAGTATTTCAACAGAGACTACAACTTAAACGACACCAGGTCACTGCCAATTCTCATGCCTTCCAAGAACTCCCTGCAGAAGTCCCAAGAACTCTCCAAATTCGCATAAGTATCAGAAGAGTAACATGAAATATACGGCGAGGAGGATGATGACCATATCTTGAAGTGACAACGCAGGTGGGAAATCCATGACGTTTTTCTTGCGGACAATACTGATGCCGCCATTCTCTTCTCTCAGAATAACTGGTCCTCTAGAAGACCTATTGCTTACCTCATGTACCTTTAAGGAAAGAGCAAGAAAATTTTGTTACATGTTGGGTTTAAATGAGTGAGTTCCTTAGGCCCTTTCATAACACAGTAATTGCGTTAAAATCAGTGATTTTTTTGTTTCTTTTCTGGGAGTGCTGCGAAAGGTGCAGGTGTACACGAAAAAATATCATCACAGACTATCAATGACATTGCTCTGATTCTTGAAAGTATCCCACTTTGCTTCCTTGAAGTAACACCGAAAGTTGGGCGAGTTAGTAAATCATCTTGAACGAAACACACACAGCGCGTAAAACAACAGGACGAAAGACGGAGGGATGTACAACACAAGCGCTTGTGTTGTACATACCTCCGTCTTTTGTCCTGTTGTTTTGCGCGCTGTGTGTATTTCGTTCAAGTTGCTTCCTTGGTAGCCTGAATATAACATTTTTATCCTTGAGAGGTTTTGCTTATTAATCAAATATATAACACCAACTATGCGCATTACATTTTACACATCATCTCACTGCAAAAAAAATGTTACCGGTACTTTAGAGTGTGCTCTATAGAATGCATTAGTAAGGCTGGTTTAATTTAACATACAGCTAAATTATGTTTACCGTAACAACACCCGTAAAATACAATCAAAATGTGTCCACTTGATGCTGCTACCGCAAAGAAATAAACGGTCAGGGCCCAGTCATAGGAAATTATAAATATCGCACTGTTGCAGAAAACTTGTGTTATGGAGGTGTTTCCGTTTAAAATAGTTCTCTCTCGATATGTATGACTTCCATGGTGGCTGAGTGGTACGAGCCAAAATTCGAGCTGACTAATGGGGAATTAGGGTGTTGCACAATTTTTTTATAAATCACAACTATCGCCAATTTTACTGCAGACGGCAATTTCTGTGTTCTAAACAATTCCCCCCAAAAGGGAATAAATGCTTATTTACCCACCCATCGAAATCCAATGCAAGTATTGCTGATGCTACTCCTGTATTTGATGGTATTATTGGTACTACGGAAGTATTAAAAGCGGGAAATTTATATTTTCAGTTCCGACCATATTGTTGCAGCAGAAACCATGTTGGGCGTGTCAGCGGTGCCGCCATACCACAGCAGCAATTCTCTATGCGTATAAGCTAAATATTTGCAAAACTTCAATGCAAAATAGTGGTCTTTTTGACAACCTGTTGCAGCATCCCAAATGCACTGAATGTGAACACAATGCGCAATACTGCAGTTCACGATAACTTAACTGTTAGATTTTATTACAATCACCTCTCCCACAAATTGAGCCCTGCAAATACAAAATGCCAGCTTACCCAACCAAAATTAAGACCTGGGTGTTCCTGCCAGGACCGTCTCAAAGTGCACTTCGAGGAAAGTTTTGCCACGGTGTTCCGAAAAGCTCCTACTGTCACCTTGAAACACAAGTCAAGCTGTCACCGAAAAAAAAATGTTTCAAACCATTATTTATAAAGCAACTACCTAAAACACGCACCATGAAAGTCCCAAAAATGGCAGTGGCAGTCAGTACTTACATGTAGAATGCAAGGATTTAATCACGTACAAGAGCTTTCATGTGGTGCCTTGTTGTGATCCTACATTTCAAAGAAGGGGTTCAAATACAGTTAAAATGGCCACAGACATCCTCTCTACAAAATAAACAGTACACAAATGTCAGAGAATAAATTTATGCTCTCCTTTACGCACGGAGCACGATAAAATATTGACAATGGCTTCCCAGGCAGCACAGGACTGTTAGGCCTAAAACAGGCCGGTGTACTTTGGCCGGTGATTTTGGCCCATGTACTTTGGCCGAACATGCTGCCGGAAGGCAGCCATGTTCGGCCCATGTCCAAATGTGGGCCTTTTGGCCGTATACGGTCGTACTCCCATGGCTGTCCAACTGCCAGTGTCCGTCGGCCAGTCGACCGGCTTACGGTCATACGGCCAGAATCCAGCCGTAGGGCTCCGGCCATTCTAAAGCCACCCGTGTACGGCCGAAGTACGGCCGCCGGAGGACAGCCGAGATGCGGTCGTCGGACTTCAGCAGGACTAAAGCTACCGGAAATACAGCCGTGCTACGGGCATTGGAGTTCAGCCACAGTACGTTAACTGTACTGAGGCCGGTCACTGCATGTCGCGCAAGCAGATGACTGATTCGCGCAGTGCAGAAGCAGCACAAACCCAGCATTTTGGGTCCAATGCAGCCACATCAAAGTGAGCTCGCTCGCAACCACCAGCCGCCAAGCTTTCAGCGCAGCCTTGCTTAATTACCAGCCTCAGTTGACAGCAAAATTCATTTATTAAACAGTGCTCACAAATTGTCGTTCCTTTAATTGCTGTGCCTCTTTTACTGCCGAACGCAGAAAATATTCAGTTCATTGTAAAGCTTGGATAGATGTATTGTCCAGGTCCTGATATCCTCTGTGGGGCGGCTTACCTGTAATAAACGGGGGAAAGAGTAGGGGGGTGGGGGCGGCGGCGGAGGGCGCATACTTTAGTGGGTTGAATTTCAGAGAGATAAATTGCGCCGCTTTTCGCCAATTTCTCTTAGGGCAATTTTCCGGAACACTTTCATGCTATGACTACATAAACTATTTTTATAACAGTTGCTTGACCAATTTTGATGTATATAAAACCGCCGTGAATGCCTTTACGAAGCCTGTTGGTTCTCAACAAAACACTCAGGAGCATTTAATATAACTCCTTCACGAAAAAGTATGTCCAGTTTTTGCTCATTTTTCTTGCAACGACATTTTCTACTCGATCAACTTTTTTGATGATCGTGCGCAGGGCTGATCCTAAGAAGGAGCGAACAGGTACTTTCATTTTCAATCTATTTTAATGTTGTTTTCATGAGTATACGTCCAGACCACTTAATAGTCCAAAAGAACTTAATTTTCTTCTAATGTCATACTACGTTCAAAAAATTCTAGACGCGTTGCGGATGACGCCCTGCTTCAGGTGGCTGCAGTTGTATCCCTCTGTGTTCACGCAAGGAAAGGCGTAAAATTAGAGTTGCATAATTTGTTTCAAACCAATAACATAGTAATGGTAGCATGCATACAGGAAACCGTGCATACTGCAACGAACAGGGCAATAAATATTTTATTGGTCAAGGTTGAATGCGTAGGGTTCTCAACCCGTCGGAGGCAAACTTGCGCCTCTGGAAGTTTGTTTATTTATTTCTTTATTTATTTATTTATTTATTTATTTATTTATTTATTTATTTATTTATTTGATGCCTTCTTGCCTTTGCATGCATTACAGAAGGGAGATACATAACACTAAGCATTAATATGAGACTAAATAACAAAATAATTCTACAAAGCGCGCTGAAAATCGTCAATATAAACAGTTAATGCAATCATACGTGGAAGATAATTGCACTGCAGTATTGATGTAAAATAAAATGAATCGCGCAAGCCGTCACCTTTAAAGGAAAGTTAATAATTTGCTTTAAGCTAGCGGTCCCACTTTGCGATATGTAGAATGGCGCTTGGACATACTTCTCCCCTTCTACTCCAGTTTTCGAATCATAGATATTACGAAAAAAGTTCAACCTGTGGTTTCGTCTGTGATCGTTCACGTCCTGCCATTTCAGTTTACTTTTACTTTCTCTCATGCTAAGTTGAACGTGCCAATTACCAAATACGAATCGCACTGACATATTCTGTATGTTTTCGAGCGTATCAACCAGCTCTTTGGTGTAGGGATCCACGAAAACACATGCTTACTCCAAGATTGAGCGCACATGAGTGAAATACGGTTGTTCTTTTCAGTTAGATGGAGGTTCACTGAAACTTCGTCTCAGAAAGCCAAAAACATATGCAGCCGTAACTATTATGGTGTGAACCTGCCTATAACCACTCCCTAAATAAACTCCTAGGTATTTATATTCCTCGGCCGTTGTCACAGCAGCATAATTAACGGTATACGTATTCAATTGGAATGAAGATTTTCTTGTAAAGGTGCCGTTAACACACTGTTTAACATCCAAAAACTTTTCTCAAATAGCACACCAGGATGTTATTAAATTCGAATAAAGCTGCAGGTATACGGAATCACGTTCATTCGCTATGGTCCGGTAAACTAAACAGTACTTTAGAACTAAGCTATAGGGCCAATAGTAATAACAATGCAAAAACCGATTCATTCAGTTCATAGGATGAAATGTACTACGCAGAAGGTGATATGGAACACCATCATTTGCTTTTTTGCAGTCCAAGAATATACAGTCAACCACTTTAAGCTTATCTATTGCAAGAGCCAAATCGTGCGTGAACTCAACAATCTGCGTTGAGCAAGAAAATCCTGACAAAATCCGTGTTTGCTGGCATGCTTGCGATTATTTTTAACCAAATGAGTCATATCCCAAGAGTAGCTAAGCTCACCTTCAAACATCGGAACTAAATTAACAGCTAGGCTTCGTCAGTGACAAGGCTCTGTTGTTATCGCAAATTTAAAATAATATTTTTTCTAAATAGGCAGTCGTAAAATCCCATGAAGTAACATAGTGCAGGGCATGAAGTTGATCCTACCAATGCACGAGCGAGTCTCTTCTACGTTTATCACCAACAACATAGTGCAACATTGCTTGTCGCAGTTTAATTGTAGGCAGAATAACTTGCGCTTTTGCTCGCACTTGCCTTTCTTTGGTGGGGAGTCCTTTACATAGTGGCGGTTTAGCTCCTGCGTGGTGGCCGCTTGCTCGACGCCCTTGAAGGCCAGTTATTTCGCCTTTGAAGGCCCGACATCTCTGCCGGGTCGATGTCTCCAATGCTCTCCATTTCTTGAGGGGGCGAATAGCCTCGAGCTGATGCGTCGACGAAGCCGGCGGCAGAGGCGTGGTAGCGGCGATGACTGGCGAGGCTTAGCTCACCCGTCGGTGTGGCACAGTCTTCTTGTGGCAATAAATGACATTTCCATGGCCTAAAAGGTTCTCTGCTAATGTCCAGTGAGTCGTTGCACCTTGCCCGTTCACCGAGAACACTCACACTCACCGAGAACACTGTTTGACAAACGATGTTCGTTCGTTTAAAACGTAGAAACACAGAGCGCATGAAAAACGCGTCCCCGTCGTTCGGTTCCCTAACGGCTTTTTCTCCCCCCAGAAAAAAACCGGTCGGTCTCCTTCCAAACACGTCTGTGCATGAATTCTCGGCGCCCACGCGCGTGCCGTTGTTCGGCTGTATGCCAAAATGACGTATAACCAGATACCTTACGTAAGCCGGTCTCCTCTTGAACACCGGTTGCCAAATATTCTGTGGCCAACGCTTGCCGTAACTCGGCCGAGGACAGCTAACCGAATGAAAAAATTCCCCCGCATTTCCCCGACGGGGAGAATGTGAAAGTGCGAATGCACGGTTGTCGGCCCGCTTGCGGCGCTTGCGCTCGGCCCCCGCAGCCCACCGCCTCGCCGCCTTCTCTTCCATCTCTTCCATCGGGTTTGTAGTATCACGTGTACACCACGCAGTTATCAAGCCGCTATAACGCCGCTGAGTCGCCAACGCACGCCGCTGACGACGTAGTTTGAATGCGTTAAAGATATAAAACGCGTTACTGACACCGATATCAGCGTCGCGTCCGTGGCTTATTCGGTAGAGCGTCGGGCTGCGGCCCGCAAAGTCCGCGGATCGAAACCTGGCGCCGGATGCTGTTTCTTTTTTAAATATAGAGGAGCACTGCGGACGCCGCCGCCGCCGCCGACGCCGGCGGTGGATGGTTTGGGGTCGCTTATAAAGTGCATTCGCACTTAAAACGTATATTCTGGGGCCGTACGTCGGCCGGTATCCTTCATAACACAGGTTGCCCGACGAAAACGGATATTCTACCGCCGGACGCGCGGTTCACCGTTGAAACAACGAATGCACGACAGCCGCGCTCCGGCCGGTCTCCTTTCGAACACCAACTGCCGCAAGAATACGCATATTCTGTGGCCGGTCGCTTGCCGTGATTCGGCCGATTACCGCTTCCCGAAGAAAAAACGTATGCCCTAAGGCCGTACTTCGGCCGTTCTCTTTCTCAACATCGGCAGCCGTAAGAGAACTGAATATCTGGCAGCCGGTTTGCTGCCGTTGTGCGTCCGGACACGGGCGGACGGAAAAATACCGAAGCGCTGGTTGCCGAATGTTGGCCGTTAAACGCATGATCAGTGGCTGCCAGAACCTGGATGCTGGCCGGACATGCCAGAAAGCGGCCAAAGACGGGCCGGTCTTGGGGCACACTTTCTGTGCCGCCTGGGTTACTCGTCGTACGAAGCTGGAATGTTTTTTTACAGCATGAGCCCCGCTAATGCATTGTAGCTAAACAATTCGAGCTATAAATATATATAAACATACTTTAGGCTCACCTGTCCTTTGTCCAAGCGAAATGGTTAATATCTGCGCAATATGAACTCCTCAAAAGGTTCTCTTTTGTGGCTTATGAGCTCCTTAGTGCATTCATAATCCGCCACACATTCCCCGATGACCCGTCAGCGTGCCAAAGATGTCTTCAGCCATAGTGAATGCCACAGCCTCCACAGGTTCATGTAAGGAATGGAAATAATTTGTTTTCATTTCTTTTTTGCAGAGGGACAAAAACGTTTGTCGCAAGCTATCAGTGGAGAGCCAAATGTCTCCACAGTCTGCCATAGACTGGTTCTGGACAAGTCATAGAGAATAAATACAGAATGTAGCAACCTGCTTTCGCAGTATAATTTCTAAGTTCAGGAAAGCAAAGAAATGGATTCATGTTTAGTGCACATTGTGATGAACTTTGCAAATAAGCGTTTCGAAAATTATTTCAACTCTCGGGCTGCCACTGACATTGGCGGCATAAAACTGCAGGAATGGGTTATTTTAAACGCGCTTGGCGATGTTAGAAGTTGTAATGGTAGGCACGTGAGCTTTATTGGCAGATATTCTGAAGTCTCAAGCTACGACTGACATTGACAGAATAGCAGCTACACCACACGTTCTGCGCGTTCCCACCTTTCTTGCGCTCCAAAAAAAGAACGTTTTGTTACTACGGTAGTGCTAGGACAACCAATGTCCCGTTCCTCTACACGTCAGGGAGCAAACTAAAGTTGACTAGTGTAAATAGGACATCTGAATTGATCAAAGACATTGGAAGAAACATGAAATATCACACACAGCACAGATAAACATACGCAGTGTGGACGCTAATGCCATGAACACAAATCAATTGTAGGCGGAATAGCGTGACCTACCTCTCACGCTCTTCTGGGTGCATTCTACGTTTCGTGTGCGCGACGGTCAAGGACGAAGATTCCCGGTTTGATTAACACAGTAAATGTATGCTACTTACGAGACCAACACAACGCCGCAGCTAACACGAAAGTTTAAAAAATACCGATAAGTCTAAAGACGGACGCTCTGACAAACTTGCTTGAAAGTTGTACAGCGTGTGCGTGCGAGGCGATAGCGAGCGACTAACCCGAGAAGATTCAGTACCGACGACAGGTACAGCAACCGTCAATATACAACTCAACAACACCACACCGTAAGGGTACATGCAGACTCGAGAAATGCGTGCACCAGCAACTTTCTATACAGCACTGGCTAACGTACGCAGCCAGAAATGTCAAGCCGACTCCAACCCACGAACCCGCAATTACGGCAGCAAACGTCTCTCGCACACGAGCAACGGGCAGCGGAGCGGTATGGTTATCGGCCGCAGTGACGAACATGTTACTAAAGAAGAACCGTTACAAGAACATAAATAAGCAGCACTGACCTTTTCGGCGCCGTCGAACAGTATTGATTCATTAGATGGGCCTCAATAGGTTCCTCAGCGGTATTGTGACCACTCAGTTGTTCTAGTTTGGCAGCGGAAGTGCTGTGACCCCGATCAGTACCCATCACCCTTATGCCCCCACTGCGGAGATTGTCGACACCATCTGCCACGCTATGTGGGCGTGCCCTCGAAACCCCTTACCCCTAATCCCCTCTGTTTGATCAATGGGAGGCGGCGTTGGGCGGCTCTGACCCCGGGGATCCAGCAAGCCTTGGTGGAACGTGCTGCCGAAGTCATCGCTGGGCTGCGCCCAGTGGTCACCACACGCCCATAAATTGCATACTGCAATAGAGTTTATTCCTCGTCGTCGAACAGTAAATACAGCCTGAGGATATGAAGAAATCCGCAGTTCCACGACACTAATAACGGTTCCCGCCAGTCTGACAGACTAGTACATCAGGTGCAAATGCCAGCAACCAAAAAACCACTGAAAAAAAAACACCCCTACTGGCGCTACATACGGAAGAACAAAAACACTAGCGGTGTGAACGTTGAGAGATAGGGGCGCTGCTGTCGTTTGAAGGGTTGACGCAATCCCGTTTTTCTGTCATCATCGTTGTACCCGTTGGAGTCCCACTATACTATGCATCAACGCAAACCGCTCCACCTTGTGGCTGCCCACGCATGAGCATGGCATATCGAACTGAAGTGGCGGTCGTTTGTAACTGTTTCGCCAACCTTTAAAGACGATAGCCTTTCTTGGCCTACTTAAACCCTGAAATTTGGCCTCTCTGTATGACTGTCTATCTGTCTGTAACTCGATTCAGCCACCCGGCCGAACTAAAAGGTTGTTGTGCAATAGTCTTATATATTCACAGCCAAATGTAAACGTGTAAGCCCGGTTTACATGTTTAAACTTGTCAACTTTGTTAAACGACAACGAGACATTACCCAAATATAAGAAAGGAAATTAGTACACAAGGGATATTTACCGTGTCCATGTATTAAAAAATTCCGGGATGCTTGGTTTTTTGATAACAAATGATATTCTACATCTACTGGAGAAAACCGCCGCCTGCTGTTGCTCGCGCCACCTCCTGGCGGCATATGAGAAATCATGCGGCAACAGCAACGAAAGGTTCCACTAGCCAGGTTTCACGTTCTGCTAGGAACGCACGTGGAGCACGGCAGCGCGCTTCTATTTAACCTTGAAGTCGGCCACCCGATTCACGCGCGTCTCCGCCATACTGCAGCGCTGGCATCGAGGAACCCCGCCTGCAGAAGTGGAACGCGGTAAACTCAAATCTCCTTGAGCAAACCTTTAGTGTGCTTACCTTGGGATGAGCGCGACGGAACAGGAACAGCATAAGTGGTGAGCGGGAAAGCAAAGCGGGGCATTTCCTTGGCAAATGTCTACAAAGATTATCGTCTTTTGACGGTATTTGCAACGAAGGGAGCCGATACGTGGCCATTTTTTCTTCCTCCGTGGCTTGGGAGATGCGCGCCGTGGCCACTGACCAGACGCCGGAAGACATCACGAACTCGGCGACCTTGATCTCTTTTATTTGCTTCGGAAACTGGGAATATTCCTCTAAGTGGCGCGGTGGCTGGAACAAAGAGGCCAAATATTAGCCAATTTAATACATTAGTTGTGCTAAAGTTGTTTCTCGCCGCGGGCCGTGAGGTCGTGCGATGAGTGCGCATAAAGTTTGATGACAGCTTTTCTGCGTTGTTGTTTGCCGTGAACACAAAACAACGCTGCTTCATTGACTGAGTTCTCTTGACAACAAGCTTTTCCAAAAACAAATAAAACATACGGTGACGCTCTTTGGTGCCCATGGTATTCAAACCTATGTCCGTATAGTGAAGCCAACGCGACATAGCTAATTGCCGAATAGAAATACATCTGCCCATTTCCCAGCAGTTTTTCTCCCTGAAGACCAATACTGCAGGAAAACAGCAACCGGGGGACCAGCAGGAGAAGGCAGGTCCTTTGGTGCACTTGAATTACTATGAGAAGGCACCACATAAAACAGGTAACACTTCAGACCATCCTGATGCAATGCATACTTTGAAATAAGAATGCCATTTCAGTATTAATAGATAGATGGTAAGGCATATGCCGCGTGGTAGATTTAGTTCTCCACGTTTAGTGCCGTTCTTCTGAATGACACCCACTCAACCGTTTCCTGCAAAGAGGCTGTAGCAGCAGCTACAGCGACATCGCTAGATCGATCGCCGTCCTCGCGCAGCAGCCCGATCGACATGTTCACCGGCTGCGCGGCCGAGCGAGCACACGAGGACATGGAGGTCTCGCTGGGTGCTCACAAAATAAAATCTGGGTTTGACTTGCGACGAACGAACGTCCTGCATGAGGCTCCTTTCTATCGCCCGACATAGCGCCCTACAATTGGTGACCCTACCGAAGACGACACCGAGGTTAATGTAGAGCCATGTCCCTCGACAACCAGGACTCAACCCGTTCACAAGAAGCCGGCGAAGCAGTCTCAGCCTTGACCGTTCGGCTTCCGCAATTCGGGGAGCGCCACCCGACGACCTGGTTTCTGCAAGCACAGGTGCAATTCCAGCTGGCTCGGATCACCTCTCAAGAAACCAAATTCCTCCACGTCGTCAGAGCTCTACCGCAGACAGCCGCAAAGGAGATCTCCGACATCCTCGCTTCATTCAACCACAAACGCCCCGCAGCGCCTTAGGACCAGCTCAATGTTGCACTCCTGGAGCGCACAGCTTCTTCGGAACGCCCGCGCATCTAGCAGGTTCTGTCCTCCGAGGAGCTCGGCGACCGCAGGCCAAGCCAACTGCTACGGCGCATGAAGCACCTCCTTGGCACGCATTCTCACGCCATGGATGACACACAGCTGAGTTCCTTCAGTGCCTACCTTCCAACTTCCAAATGGTCCTCGCCACTGTCGCAGCCATCGACATGCAGGCACTCGCCACGATGGCAGACAAAGTCATGGAGGTCGCCACCCCCTTTTCTCAAGTGGCCGCGGTTGCATCATCTAAGCCTCCGTCTCCTCCCTGCTCCAGGAACCCCGATTCAGCGCGCAGTTAGTCCTCCACTTCATCTAGACTCGACAGCTTTTGCGATCGTCTGGAGAAGGTCATCGTTGCCGCAACACGCCGCGATAACTAGCCACAACGTTCGTGTCAACGTTGTCATTCGTCGTCGCAGCGCCGAAGCCCTGAACGCCCACGCAGTGAGTCGCCCAACCACGGTATTTGCTACTACCACCGGCGTTTCGGCGCTGACGCCCGCAGCTGCCGTCTGCCCTGCGGCTGGACGGGAAACGGACGGGAAACGGCGACAAGCGATCTTGGCCGCACCAACAGACAGATGTTTCTCGTGGATACCGGTACCCAGGTTAGCATTTTTCCTGCTATACGCTCGGATCGTACTTCTCATGCCATTTCGCATTTACAAACAGTGAACGGCACGCGCATACCCGTCTACAAGCAATGCTCACCCTCTCTAAACCTAGGGCTCGGCCGAGTTTTCTGGTGGGTTTTTCTCGTCGCCGACGTTCGCACCGCCATCCTCGGGGCCGACTTCCTCGCAAAACTAGGCCTTCTCGTCGACCTAAAGCGGCAGCGACTACTTGATGCTACCACACTCCTCTCAGTGCAAAATGTGTAAGTGAACGCAGCTAGTAATGTAGCACCATCCTGCGCTACAGTTGCCGATGAACCATTCGCCACCTTGCTGCGGACTTCCAAACCATGACAGCGCCACCTGACTGGACTCAGCCTGTTCATCACAGCGTCCGTCATCACATCATCACCACTTGCCCTCCAGTTTTCTTTCGACCAGGGCGGCTCGCGCCTGACAAGTTCAAAGTCGCCCGTGCGGAGTTCGAGCACATGATGGAACTGGGCGTCATCCGTCCATCATCATGTAACCACGCATCACCACTGCACATGGTGCCCAAGAAAACTGGTGACTGGTGCCCCGGTAGAGATTACCGGTCCTTGAACACCAAGACCGTTCCTCACCGCTATCCGTTACACAACCTCCAAGACTTCACCGCCAATCTCCACGGGGCCACAATATTCTCTAAGATTAGTTCGTGCTTACCCCCAGATCCCAGTGGCAGAAGAAGACATCGCCACGACTTCTATCACAACCCCATTCGGCCTGTTCGAATTTCTGCGCATGCCGCTCGGACTCCGCAACGCAGCACAAACATTCCAGCGTTTCTTGGATGCCGTAACACGAGGGCTACTGTTTGTCTGCGCCTGCGTTGACGACATTCTAGTTACCAGCACATCCCTGGAAGAGCGTCTGAAGCATCTTCGCCTTCTCTTCGACCGTCTCGCTGCTCACGGCATCGTCATCAACGTGTTCCAAGAGCACGTTTGGTGCCACTGCTTTGGATTTCCTTGGTCATCGTTTGGACGCCACTGGCATATGTCCACTCCCCGGCCGCTCCCTGAACAGGAGAGGGAGAAGCGCGAGTGCAGCGAGGAGTGATTCGAGAGCGATGACACCTCCCGGCGACTCCACTGCAACAGGGGACCGCAGACGCGAGTCGCGTTCGAGGTCCAAGTCGAAGACCAAGCGGAACGTCGCCGAGAAACAGGTGGGCTGGGCGGCTGGGCCTCTCGTCGCTCTTACAAGCAGCAACTTCCCTCCTCTCGTCCCCACCCCTCTTACCACCCCTCCTATTGGCGAGAAGTGCAAGCAATGCTCAGAACTCAAGCAAATGATAGAGAGGCAGAATCAACAGATCAGAGCCCTAATGGAACGTGTCGAGGCGTTAGATAAACCCAAGAGCGGTAACCACAGCAGTAGTAGTAACACCGGGGACGCCAATGAGGTTAAGAGAAAGGTAGCCAAAAGAGACACCCTCGGGCCGTCGTCGCCGATGGCGTCAGAGCCGGAGGCACCGCCGACAACAGCAGTAGTACCAATGGACGAAGAGAAGGCTGAAGAAGCGGTCGTCATTACACCCGATGATACTACCGCCGCTCCCACGATGGAGACGGTCATGAATGTGTTGTCGCAGCTCACAAACAAGTAGCGCACATTTCCAACCAAGTAACTCATGTCATCGAGCAAGTAGGAAATTTAACCCCAAGAGTGGGTAACAATGAAGAAAAATACAACCGGTTATCCAACAGAATGTCTTCATTCGACGCGAAACTCAGACACGCTATGGTAATTAAGAAGAAAACGACTCGAGTAGCACTGAGAGGCAGGCCACGAGAAGCTACCACCCCAAAAAATAAGGCTACCACCCAACATGCAGAAGAAGACTAAGGGCAAGCAGAAGAAAGAGACCGCGACATTACTACAATGGAACTGCAGGGGCGTAAGACATAAGATCGGGGAGCTTCAGTTATACGTGGAACAACTTAGAACACAACCAGACGTCATTGCGGCTACAGGAAACCATGGCCGAGTCAAGCTCGCGGGGTACATTACTTACACGGACCCCAGCGAGAACGGCACGGCGACCCTGGTGCGGAGTAATGTGGCGGCTACGCAGCACGTTACTGCCCAACGCGGCTGCGAGCACACTCTAATCGAAATTCACGACAGAAAAGTGGGAAACGCCGGTAATGTGTTCGTTCTGAACGCATATTGCCGACCTTCGAGACGGGCAGTCGACTTTGAGGGCACCATCTTAGACTGCGTGAAAGAAGCAAAAACGAGACCGATACTCATATTAGGAGACTTCAACGCCGCTCACACGCAGAGGGGTTACAAGTACTCGTCCAAGAGGGGGAAGCAACTCGCAAAAGCGCCAGAAGACCACGACATGACGGTGGTAAACGAGCCGGGTGTACCGACCAGGGCGGGCACGGGCACGGCAAGAGACACCACCCCGGACCTGACGCTAGTACGGGGGGACCTCGATGTTGCCTGGCACAACACCGGGGAGAACCTCGGCTCGGACCACGACCGTGATCTGTGTGACCCTCAGGGGACCCGACATAAAGGCAAAAGTGGGGTACGCCAGCATCACGGGACCTGGGACCGCCTGCGCAAAAAGCCGAAGCGGACGACGGTGAGGTTGAAGAAAGCGACGACGGAAGTCAAGACGTATCGTGCGTGGGCCGAGAAGCAACGCGAACTAGTCCAGAAGTGCACGCAGAAGATAGCCACGACAACGCAAGTTCCCTTTGTGGACATCAGGCTCGCCCAGATGTGGGAGGCCAGACACGGGCTCACCCGACGGTGGAAGAGACAGAGACACAACAAGAAGCTGCGGAAACGCATACACGACCTCAACAGACAAGCAGCCGAGTATGCGATCCAACTATGCAGGGAGAACTGGATGAAGGTCTGCGACGGTCTCCAGGGTACCTTGTCTACGAAAAAGACGTGGAAACTGCTAAGGCACCTAATAGACCCACTGAAGAGCAAGAGCGCAGGTGCCCGTGACCTCAGCCCGAACGATCAACAGCTACGACTGGGGACGGTGACAAGCTTGTCCGACAACTCACGCAGAAGTACCTCAAAACGGAAAAGAGCGGCAAACCGTCCCTCGAGTACGACGGGCGGAGCAACGAAGACATGGACGCGGCCTTCACCGAACTGGAGTTGATCGCGGCCATAGACGAGAGCAACCAAGCCAGCGCACCGGGCATCGACGCCATTACCTACAAGGTCTAAGGAACATGAGCGACAAGAGTCGGACGGAGCTCCTGGACCTCGCAAACGCAGCGTGGGAGAAGGGCTCGTTACCGAAAGAATGGAAGGAAGCGGAGGTGCGCTTCATTCCCAAGCCGGGGAAGCCACCTCACGTCGACAACCTGCGACCCATCTCTCTCACATCGTGCGTGGGGAAGGTGGTCGAACGCATCATATTTAAGAGACTGCAGAAGCACCTAGACACCACTCACCAGATGCCACCGACCATGTACGGTTTCCGAGGGCACCTTAGCACGCAAGACGTCCTAGTGCAGCTACACGAAGTGGTGATCAAAAAATCCAAGAACCATACCCCGAGGGCGATCCTGGTGCTCGAGCTCGAGGGAGCTTTGAACCACGTAACCCACGACAGCATACTTCGTAACCTGCGAGACACAGGGTGCGGAGAGCGAACGTTCAAGTACGTCCGGGACTTTCTCAGTAATAGAACGGCCAAGATTAAGATCGGGGACGAGACGTCGGGGCCGATAGCGCTGGGAGACAGGGGCCCCCCGCAAGGGTCGGTCGTATCGCCCCTGCTCTTCAACCTGGCGCTACTCCCGCTCCCAGCCCTGCTCCAAGACATAGAGGGCATTGACCACGCTCTCTACGCGGGCGACATCACCGTGTGGACGTCTAGAGCAGGGTCGGAGAGTTGGACGGAAGAGACCCTTCAAAGAGCGGCCGACACCGTACATGACTATGCAAAGATATGCGGCCTTCACTGCTCGGCACAAAAATCGGAGTTCCTAATCATAAAGCCCCGAAGAAAGAAAGAAAAGCAAGAGAAGGTGCGTATTACCATAGACGGGACGAAACATAACGCCGACCACGCAAGCCCGAATCCTGGGAGTGATCTTCCAGAACAACGGCAAGGCGGCAGCGGCGCTAAGCAAGATAAAGACCACCACGGAACAGGTCACGAACATGATACGAAGGGTCACAAACAGGCGAAGAGGACTGAACGAAGACGACGCGCTCACGCTTGTCCAGGCCTTTGTGACCGTCGCGCATCGTATCCGCGGCGCCTACCTACAGCTGCTCAAGGAAGACAAAGATCAACTGAACGCGATCCTCCGCAAAGCAACAAAGGTGGCGCTGGGTATCCCCGCGCCACTCGTTCACCGAGAAGCTGTTAGGCATGGCCAAACACAAACACGGTGGAAGAGTTGGTAGAAGCTCATCTGTCTACCCAGAGAGTGCGGCTCAGCCAAACCTCGGCGGGCCGAATGGTACTGGCCAAGCTGGGCTGGCAAGAGGCCGACCACAAATGGGATCTTTACTCAGAAGCAGGAAATCGAGAAACTGCCCATGGAGAAAGGAAGAACGAAGAGAGACAGAAAGAGGGAGGGCAGGCCCTAGAAACGAAGGCTGAGCCAAAGCAAAAGTAGAAAAAGGTAGAGGGGACGTGAGCAAGATAGAGTGTATTTTCGACACGCGATGAGAGATGAAAACGAAGAAGGAGACGGGAGACGAAACGCAAAAGACGAAGGAAGCGGTGCATAGAGAAGGCGTGGGGCTGCAAGGCAAGGGTTTATAATGAGAAACGAAAATCAATGCCAAGAAGGGCAGGTGTCTTTGCGGCACTAGGAATACTAGAGGGAGGAATACGAACATAGAAGAAAAAAGTCGAACAAGGAAATAGAACAAGATGGACAAATTGACCAATAATTGCCCGAGAACGGACATGAGAGGTAGAAAGAATAACAACTATGGAAGGACTCTGGGGGGGGTGGGACCAGGATTCATGACAGGGAGCGGAGATAAACCTATTACCCAAGCTTTGGGCTCCGCAAATCGAGAGCAAACCGCTGCCCAAAAACATGAGACCAGGTCGCAACGCGGGCAGAAAGGGCACGCTCAGGGCCCGTCATCGAAATGCGATTTCACCGAGGAACAATCCCGTGGACCCCTTATCACCCTCACACACCCTCTCTACCCCTTTTCGAACACGAGCCGCTATCTCGGTAACGCCGAAAGACGCTCTGGTGACGGGCGCAGCCGTCAAAACGGCGTCCCTGAAGAAGCGGAAGAGGCGGCAATAGCCTGGGCGCTCAAGGTGGCCTACCGCGAGCAAAATAATCACATTCTCGCAAAAAGCGTATGCCGCTATAGAAAAGGGCAGGTGTCTCTGACGGCACTCATAATACTAGAGGGAGGAAAACGACGTATACCTGTGCATAAAGTCGAACTGATATTGACACCGGCTCACTCAGGGCGGGAGGGCAACGAAACTAGCCGTACCTGATTGCCCGAGGACTTAAACAATGGCCGTACGGCATGAGCCGTACTGGCCATAACGACCTACAAGGACAACTGACCAGCCACTACAAGGAAGGGAGACGGCGGTACCCTGACCCGCCACAGACCACTCAGCAGAGCGCAGCAAACAATCTATCGCAAATACAAGCAAGATCCTCATTGCACCCATATCTCACAGCAGAATGTCCCCGAGTGTACGAGAAAAATGTAGATTCTGCATGCAATTGGGAACGCTTGCGCACGCCATCAAAGAGTGCGATTTCACCGAGGCAATCCCTCCACCCCTTACCAAACCCTCAATCACCCCCTTCCCCACGCCCTTAAACGAGCGATGGGAAACCTTGCTAGCCAGCCCCGCCTGGGACCCGCTCGTCCTGATCTCCAGGGTCCAGGCAGCCGAGGAAGCATGAGGGTCCCGTGAAGAGGAACCACCCCATCCGGCACATAGTCGCCGCAATTGTTGTGGCTAAATAAAGTTTGTTCTCTTTATCTCTCTTTCCCGCCAAGGCCCAGGAAATCATCGACTTCCCCAAGCCCAGCCCTACTGCAGAAGCTAAAAAAAATTTAAAAAACAGTAAGGGAGGGGAGGTAGTCAAAAGGTAGAGAAAAAAGAAAGAACAAAAATAAGAAATAGGTGGAGATGAGAAGATCAATGGGGGGAAATTAAAAGAATGTAACACGAAGTGAAAACGAAGAAAAGACTGACAGGTACACAAGAGGCATGCCAAAGTGGGGGAGAGAAGACTAAACAGGCTGGGATAAGACGAAGCAAGGTGAGGATTGATAAAAAGGACGGCAGAATGAAGATAGAAGTGAAGGAGAGAAAAGTTAGGAAACATATTTCGGCTGACGGAGGAGTAAGAAGAAACATAATGTGAAGGACCAAAAAGAACGTAGGAGCATAAGCCGGGACCTCAGCGTTCCCAAATACGGATGGCTAGTGTCCAAAAAGCCAAACGGCGGATGTCTTCCTTTTAACAAATACTAGAAGAGAATAGTGGAGGGCATGATGATGAAGAAAAATCTAAAGGGCTTCATTAAAACTACACTAAAAGCTGTACTGGATAACTTTTTCTTTGAACCAAGAAATCGTGCGTTTCATGGCATCGGGGCGGGTTGAAAAGCTGCGGGTAGGACAGCTAGAAGGAATGGCACACAGACAAGACAGAAGAAGTGGACAAGAGACCGTTTGGGTAAGATAGGCTGAACAAAAGTGACTGAATCGAGCCAGAGAATTGGCAGCCGGAAAAAAGAGCGTCGGGGGAAAAAAAAGTAAAATGACCCTGTGTGGAAGTTTGGCGTGATTAGAGATCTCGAGGTGAAAGATCAAAGGGTAAAAGGGAGAACGGGGTCAGAAGGCGTGAAGTCAGGTAGCGAAAAAGGAGGACGGCGCTGTAAAAGACAGGCGAAGCGAAGGCGGCAAAGAAGAAGATACGCATGGAATAAATGGGCACTGAACAGAAGAAAATGACAGGTCATGGGGAAAAGAAGAAAGGTGGAAAAGGACGTTTGGGGTAGCTAATCTGACTACATGCAGAATTAGGTGACATGGCATGAGGAGATTTGGCGAGGGTGGCACCGGGATAGCGGTTTACGACAAAGGCGAGCAGGGAAGAGAATATAACGGAAGCGGAACATATACAAGAAAACAGCGGAATCGAGGGCGGGAAAAAAAGAGGGAAACAAAGGAAAGAAACTGACGGGAAGCTATGAAAAAGAAACGGGATGAAAGGTAATAAGAGACATGGAAACCAGGCGAGGGATAAGAAGAACACGGAAGTGCGTGGACGCGCCAAAGCCAGTGATACAAAGGCGCTAAAAACAGAATCTCCCTCAAAACGGAAGTAAAAAGGAGATGGGGCATCAATTAGGGAAAAAAAAAGAGGATTGAGAAAAGAACGAAATGCAAAAAGGGTGTGAAGAGATAAGCTGTACGTGAAAAGACTAGAAAGGACGAAAGGGAGCCTGAGATCGCGTAAACCAGCAGGAGAGCGAAGAGGACTTCTAGAGGAGGCAAGCAAGATGCGCCAGGAGGGAAAGCAGGAGAGGCGCCAAACGCACAGAAAACCAGAGGAGGGGGACTGCAGCCCGATCAAAAAACAAAGGGGAACCCTAAGAACGCAAGCAGAAGAGGAGAATTGGAGGGACAAGGGGAGCCCAAGAAAGAAGAGACTATGAGAAGGGCGGAGACGTCGCTCAAGACGGGAGAGGGGACAAAAGCAAAATTTTGACCCTAAGTGAAGGGGCATTGAACCAGAGAAGAGAATAAAACTTTGTAAATAATAAAAGTTGAAAGTCGAGAGAATAAGGGGGAATACAGGAAGAGGGAGGTCCCCAGATGGTGTACGCCTAACCAGCGCCGTAACGGTGTGGGAATAAGTGACTCTAACTCCCAAAGAAAGGCCACAGAACCATGACTTCCCCAAGCCAGCCCTACTGCAAAAGCCAGTGGTACTAGCCCAGTGCATATTGTTATGGGATCAATGTTACACACTAGCACATGCTGGATACTAGCAACACTGCATGGTAGTCATGCTGCATACTAGCAACACCTGATGGTAGCCATACTGGATGGTAGCCGTACTAAATAATGGCCGTACTGGATGCTAGCCGTACTGGATGGTGGCCGTACTGGATGTTAGCATATAGTGGACCCAGTGGTGCAAGAGATTGGAACTTCAGAACTACAATCTCAACGCCACAGAAGAGCATGTGACAGATGTAGCAAGCACACAGCAAGCACATTTGGGTGACATTTTTTTTACTTTCGAAATTTTTATTTTTGCAGCAGTAACTCACACAAAATTCTTTCAGCTCATGCATGGTCTACATGAACCCCTAACTTTAGACCTTCCTGGTCTGTTGGGAGAAATGTTTGCTGGTGTGCCACAAAATGATTGATTCGACATGCTTTCTGAACGCAATCACATCAAAGGCGACAAGTTTTGAGAAGCAAATCGTGTTTATTACCTATAGACAGTACTTCAGTGGCATATCGCCCAGCTTCCGATGCAATCTTCAGCCTTTTTGTCGCCAGGAAAACTTTCTGCATAAAAAATATGAGGGAGCCACAAATTTTTCTGCATAAAACAGGGCTGCATAAAAAATATGAGGGAGCCACAAATTTTCCGCACACGATCAATCACATGTGATATGCCTATTTCTCAAGTGAAGCTTTCTATGCCGCACTGATTGCATCGACGTGCCAGCACAACCCACTACTGGTAAGCCAACATTTGACATACTGCAGAAAAGCCAAATATACAGATGGTGCGGTCTCAACTTGTATGCTCCCTGGTGCCATTGATTTCCGAGTAAAACACACTGCAGGAAAGCAACTTTACAATGGGTTTCACAAAGGTTACATCAACCATACACCACACAACATAAAAATGGATTGTCTCTGCACACCTAACAGGCCTCTCGTAATAGGCAAATTTATTTGGCAGTACACACGGATAGCGATTATCACTTGGCTTTGACACAGGTAGCATGGGAGAAAGGTTTGCGTTTTAACCATTGTTCTCTTTAAAAAGGGGCTTTTGATTTTTTCCGCATCAGAAGTTTAGCCATAACATTAGGCTAACCTCTACTGTTGACTTTGTCAATGATCCCTACCATAATGCCAAGGCACCAAAAAGAAAGTAGGAATGCATTGCGCTCACCTCTTCTGTTGGCTTCGTCAATAACCACTACTGTTTTGCTATTGCACCAGAAAAGAAAAAGTGGGAATGTCTTTCTTTTTTTGAAACACAGCTAGAAGAGTTAATGGCAGGTGGAGGGGAACTGAATGATAGAAGCAACATAAAACAGCACGCTTCACTTAAAACTACACTAAAAGCTGTACTGGATAACTTTTTCTTTGAACCAAGAAATCGTGCGTTTCATGGCTATCGGGGCGTGTTGGTTGAACATGCTGCGGGGAAAGACAGCGCAGAAGGCACACAGACAAACAGAGGAAGACTGGATAACCCACCGCGGTGGCTCAGTAGCTCAGTCATTGTGCTGCCGAGCCCAAGGACGCGGGCTCGATTCCCGGCCATGGCGGCCGCTTTTCTGATGGAGGCGAAAAGCGAAAATGCCCCTGTGTGCGAGAGTTTTGCGTGCATTAGAGATCTCGAGGTGGTCAAAGATCATCCGGAGCCCTCCACTACGGAGCACCACATTGCCTGTGTAGCACCGGCGCGCTACACGTCATAATCAATCAAAAAGACTGGAGACACAAGAGCGCTGAAAAGAACAGTTTTTTTAAAGAAATAGGCCCACATGTACATATGAGGAATGACCACATCATCAGTTAAATCAGTGGCGCACACTCAGGAATCTCAACTCTTTCTTTGACAATGCTATGGACGGTGAGCTCACACATGCCTGTTCCAGCCTGTTAATCAGCTCTGCCTCAATTGTCTCCCATTTGGTACAACCACAGCATCTTTTAACTTCTTATCGTTTGAAAACAGCGCGGAAGACGGGACTGAGCAAGTAATAGACGACACAAGCGCTGACGAACAACTGAGCGATTTAATTCGCAAGAAAATATATATATGAAAAACTAGGGGAAGAGAAGGAAAGAGACATAGAAATACGAAAGAAAATTGACAAAAAAAGGTTGATAGCAACTGAATAGTGAGTATGACAACGACAATCTTTCGCCGCGTGACGATTTGAAGACTACTAGTCACGTAGGTACGCAATTTCCTTATCCAACAGTGCCACGGATTGTTCGCTGATACAGTCTCTCCCTTTCCTCTTGATTTGGAAGGCCTCGAAGATCTCCCTCTCCCTTCGCCCGCGGTAAGAGGTGAGTGTGGCGCATTCAGTGAACCGAGGGGTGCAGCCGCACGAGTGACGTCGTGTACGAGATTCCGCTGTCGTGCAAACGCTCCTATATAGGACAAACAGGCCGCTGTCTGAATGAACGCTTGAGGGAGCACGCCAGCAAAGTCAGGTCTTCTACAGGTGGCACACTGTCGGAGCACTGCGCCTCGTGCGGCTGCACCCCTCCGTTCACTGAATGCGCCACACTCACCTCTTACCGCGGGCGAAAGGAGAGGGAGATCTTCGAGGCCTTCCAAATCAAGAGGAAAGGGAGAGACTGTATCAGCGAACCATCCGTGGCACTATTGGATAAGGAAATTGCGTACCTACGTGACTAGTAGTCTTCAAATTGTCACGCGGCGAAAGATTGTCGTTGTCATACTCACTATTCAGTTGTTATCAACCTTTTTTTGTCAAAATTTTCTTTTGTATTTTTATGTCTCTTTCCTTCCCTTCCCCTAGTTTTTCATGTATATATTTTCTTGCGAATTAAATCGCTCAGTTGTTCGTCAGCGCTTGTGTCGTTTATTACTTGCTCAGTCCCGTCTTCCGCGCTGTTTTCAAACGATATGATGTACCAACAAGCCCCTCAGTGAACCCTTTTGCAATCTTTTAACTGTTTTATCAACGAGAGGCACACAGGCGCACGTGGAGCAGTGCTGTGCTCGAAACCCGATCGCACAGGTTTCTTCTGAGTGCAATACTAACCCTGTTTGCATGCTGTCTTAACCTACCGTTTAAGCGCCTTCCGGTTTGCCCAGTGTTGTTACCGGGAAGGGCAATTTTGTGCACTACCCCTTCGATGCACTCAACATAGGCCCTCCTGTGCTTCGTCCTGCAGTTTTTTTCCCCAATTTACCTCAGGGTCGCTCAGTCTGCACAGCTTCAAAGCTTGTTTGAGACTGAAAACACAACCTTCACGTCTGAGCGGTGGGCCACGTTTTTTACGTGCAATAATTTGTGGGCACAGATGAGAACCGCAACCTTCTGCCTCCTCTTCATAGGCTCTGCGCATGGTTGAGCCTTCGCTTGTAGACTTCCACGTATCCGCTCGGCAACGGAGGCGATCATAGATGTAGGGTAGCCAGCGGTCTCCAGGCTTTCCACCTGGCCATAGAAGGCAGCAGTGAGGTGCAGACAGGATTTTTCAAGCAAAGCCATGCGGG
>JABSTR010000143.1:0-33722 GCA_013339765.2 Haemaphysalis longicornis
AGCTGTTCAATTCCATCACACAGCCGGTCTGCGCTCTGCGCCCAATCCACTCAGTGGCCATAGGGGCAGGGATAAGGGAGCAAGGGCTGGCTGAGCTCCTTGCAGAGCAGTTTGCCCCTTGCGTCAACCCGATACACCCACCGCCAACGCCGGTCCCTATGGCAACTATCTTCGGGCTGGCCCACACGAGAGCATGCTGCTACCTGCTACCATACAGAGTCCCCCTCGCCGAGCCACCACGGAGACCAGCTGACCCTCGGGTAGAAGCGGCCTGCAACGCAGACATCACACTGGCTTAGCTCCTGACGGCTGTGCGGCGCTGCCCCGGGGGCACAGCACCCCCGGCGCCGACGGCATCACCTATGGCATGCTGCGAAACCTGGACACCGACCAGCAGCTGCGACTACTGGACCTTTTCAACCATGTCTGGAGGACCGGCACCATTCCTGAGGACTGGAGGACGGCTATTGTGACAGCAGTGCTGAAGACTGGCAAACCACCTAGCGAGCCTTCCTCGTATCGCCCTATCTCTCTGACCTCAGCGGTGGGGAAACTCGTGGAGACGGTGGTCCTGGGAAAACTAGAATGGCTAACAGGCCTACGAAATGCCCTTGATGAAAGCAGAGTGGCTTCCGAAGGTCTCGCTGCACCGCTGACGCCCTCGCGGATGTGGTGTCGTTTCTAGAGCAGGCCCGACACGAGAAAAGGGGGCGTACCTCCTGCTCCTGGACGTCAGTCAGCTTTTGACGCGCTACCACACCAGACCATCCACGATGCTCTTGACCACCTGGGAGCAGAAGGAAGGCTCAGAAGTTATGTAAGTGGCTTTTTCAGAGACCGCACACTGCGTGTACGCGTCGGCAAGACCCTGAGAGGCCCTCGCGGAGTGGGGAGTGGTGTCCCGCAGGGCAGCGTCTTGAGCCCATTCTTTTCAATCTTGCCATGGCGGACCTACCCAGCTGTCTACCGGAATCCCTGGAGTACCCGGTAGAGATGGCCATTTATGCCGACGACGTGGCACTCTGGACCCGGGGCCCCACCAAAGTCGGAAGGCGGGTTCGCGCGACTCTACAGGCGGCCCTCGACGCACTGGCGAATCACCTGACGAGTAAGGGACTTACTCTCCGAGGCCAAAACGGAGGCCATCGCAATCCATCCGCGCCCAGCTCAAGTCCGACGCACTGCTCCACTGCATCTCAACAGAAAACCCCTCCCCTGGCGACGCAAAGTCGTGTACCTCGGCCTGGCCATCGACGAAACCCTCTCATGGAAGTCCGTCGTTGGGGCACAACTGGACCAAATGACCCGCGGCGTTAGGGGCATCAACCAGCTCGTGGCACAGGGTAGAGGGTGCTCGCACCAGTGGGCGCTCCGGATCTACAGAGCCTGCGCTGTCTCACGTGTTCTTTACGCACTCCCCCTGGTGAACCTCAGGGACGCCCAATGGAAGACCCTGGAGCTGGCTCATCGAAAGGCCCTTCGGCGCTGCGTCGGCCTCCCAAGAGACTCCCCAGTGGCCAGCACCCTGGCGGAAACTGGAAGCTGGCCCATCCAGCTGCTCGCTACGCAGACAGCGCTGCGACATGTGGAGCGCCTGCGCCGAGCACTTGGAAGTGACCACCTCCTCGCCAGGCTCCGCTCGAGAGGCCAATCTCGCATGGGCACCATTGCCGCTCTATTCGAGGACTATGTCGAAGTCCCTCAGAGGGCGTGCCTTCTGCCCCCACCGCCACCGGCAGCCGCACCCCTAGACATAACTACCACGCTGCCAGGAGTTAGGTCCCGGGCGAGACTGCCAGAGGTCGGGATTCGCCAGGAAGCGGCTGCCCTCATAGACCTGGAACCGCCGGGACAACTGCTGGTGTACACAGATGGCTCGGACCTTCCAAGTGAGGGCCGAGGTGCTGCTGCCTGCACTGCCCCGGCCAGGGGAGCTCATCGGCAATGCCGGCTGCCGTTCCCCACCATCTCCACAGCGGCCGAGCTGGCAGGCCTACACTTGGCTGCGGACATGCTGCGAGAAGACCCACCGCCAGCGGCCACCATCTTCTGCGGCTCCCGGCCGGCGCTACTTCGCCTGAGGGAGGCATCTGCACCACGGGGGCGAGGTGGCCACCTCGAGATGTCCCTGGTTGCTAAGCTGCGCGACCTGCAGGGACAAGGCTGCAACCCCCGACTGCAGTGGCTTCCTGCCCACGTCGGTATACCGGGGAACGAGGCTGCAGACGATTTAGCCAAAGCAGCCCACCACTCCCCAACGGCCCCAGTTTCCGCGTCCCTGGTGCGCTATGATGTTGCCAGGGACGCACCAGGCGTGAGGTGGCCGCCCGCCACCCCTGCAAACGAGTGGCCACCGCCGAGGCCCCGCGGCTCCTTCCCACCAGAGGGATAACCCAGACTGAGCGGTCCCTACTCCTCGGGCTTCGCACCGGCTGCTACAACACAGCAGCATGCCTCCACAAACAGGGCCGCAAGGCCACACCCACCTGTGCCCACTGCCCCGACCCCGAGACACTGGAACACGTCCTCTGCTCCTGCCCTGCGTACGCTGGTGCCCGGAACAAGCTGGTGTCTGGGTACCGGTGGCTGGGGCTACCATCAAGCACCGCAGAGGACATCCTGCGTCCTAGGGGGCCCTTCATGCTGCCCCGGGAGGCCTTCAGGCTGCTCCTCTCGTACCTCGACGAGTCAGTCCTCAACACCCGCCCATGAACTGTAAAACCAGATCCCACCGGCCATCAACCCCCCATTAGCCCTCTTGTGTGCGTGGCTGTGTATGTGTGAGTGCGTGTGTGTGTAAATAGGCTGTAGGTAACCTGAGAGCGTATGTATATAGTCTGTACATAGCCTTTTATACATAGTCTGTACGTAGCCTGTTATCACACTTAATTAACAATTCGCTCTCACTCCTTCCCCCGGCGAGACCTGTGCCCTCTACCGAGAGGCAAAACTTCGCCCTGTAAAAATATTTTCATATTAATAAACACTTTCTCTCTCTCTCTCTCTCAAAATTGTCGTTTTCGTTTTGAGCTGACACTGCTGGTAATATTTATAATTTGTGGACAGTAACACTTATCCCTTCACATGCTAAGCACTCTGGGCGAGTTATTGGGCGGTACGGGAGTTATAGCGCTCCAGGAGCGCCTTATGCATAACTTCTGATTTATTGCAGAGTCGACCAATCGCGGTTACACCTGTAAGCGTGTAACTATCTTTGCTTACGTGTTGTGTCGTGTAAGAGTGGCTTTATCAGCACGCCATGTTTCCGCTGGAGGATCTCGGGCCACACTAGGTCCCACGAGAGGGGAGATCACGGCGGCGGCTACCATGCCGCTGTTTGGAGCGTCCATGAGATGCTAGTCCATCAGTGCTAGTAGGCGCAAGAAGAACGTATACTTAGGCAAAAATGTGGGTTAATCACTAACGGCTCGTCGAGTTGAGTTTGTGGGCATAAATGCTTGAAGGAGGGGCTGCAGCAAGTGGTTTGATGTCTACAGTATTATACGCGTGTTTAGGAAATGTCAATAGTGGGCCTGTAGTCCACTTTTTGTGATCGGAATCGACGTAGTTTACAATTACAGTAAACGCTCGTTAATTAGAATCGCAAGAGGACGTAGCTTCAGTTCGAATTAATAAAAGTTCGAACTTACGAAAGTGGTGAGTAACCACAGTGACAGGTGGTAGGGAAGCAGTACGACGTGTCAGCACCGTATTCCTTGAAAAGCTCCATAATTACGGCCTGCCTGTTGCCGTGAAAATGCCACGGCGAACACTTTTTGCTCTAAGTACCGGATACGGAAAAAGGCTTCTTTTTCATCTTTTTCAATATTAAACAAGAGACGTGCGGTATTCCTTCTGTCCCCGACATTCAAGCGTACGGCCGCACTTCAGATGCTGCATTGCCCCCCTCTCGTCGTCAGTGGCAGCGAGAGGTTTTGCGTTTCTGGCCCAAGAAATGATCTCCTGATTGGTCAGCGCACCACAAAGCACTGCACTCACGGTCACACCGACGTAGTACGCAATTACGTACTTTTAATTGGGTTTACTCAATTGTACCGTATTTTAACGTTTCCCACACCTTTCCGGATACGATGCAGCGTCGCGGGTATACGCTGCGGGAACGTTTCTATGGCCGTGTCCGGCACCACACCACCGGTGCCGCAACGCCTTGTATCAATTATCCGTGGGGCAGCCCACTCACACTCGAAATAATTGATCTTGTATACTTAGACTACTGTGGAAGCTTGGCCAAACCAAATTGTACAGTGAGAATTAGCCATAAATTTCAATCATTGAAGTTCGAAGTGACGGGCTTTCACTATATTTGCCAATGTTCAGTTTCTTGGCTCGATGAAACCCTTTGTTTTGGGATGGTATGGCATAAAGAGGCATGTGATAACAAATGTTGGGTAAACTTAGCAGCCTCACTCGAGTAACGATAAGAGTGTTCTGTAAATTATAACGATTTCTTTTTTGTACGAGTACAGCGTAGGAAACCAGATATGAAGCCTTAGCTGACTTAAAACACTCCCTAGTTAAGTGTGGCACTTACGTTTATTGTTATAACTAAGAAGATGGATCTGTTGTAAATAAGGCGGCTACTCTGGAATGCGTATTTGAGATAGATATTGCACCTTTTCAGAATACCTAATTTTAAAGGCTTTATACAAGGTTCCAGAAGTGACTGCGTGGGAGAATGTCCAGCAGTTCACGCCAACGTAGATGATTCCTAGTGTAGTCCGGCACTTATACCTCCATCTGCGCGCGCGGGAGTCAGAAAAAAAGCTTTACTTAGAAAGCAGGGCAATGGCATAGAGTGGCGGAGTACCAGACGTTCGCTGCGACCGCCGGAGCTCGTGATGTGTACACTACTCGACTGTACCCCTCGGAGCTGCCCGGGGCTTGCTCCCAGTGGTTTGGGAAGGGGACTAAGTAGAATGGGTCAGGAGGACACTTGCACAAGAGTAATATAGACTGTCCAACTTAGCGCAGCAGGGGTAAGGGGGTGTGTGGAATTGATTGTGATGCGCAGGTGTGAGTTGAGTATGACGGGGAGCGTTTGCGGTTTAAGTATCAGCCAAATGTAGGCAGCGTCGTTGGATATGTGTGATTGTGCTGATGGCAGTGCACGGAGTAGGAGGTGGTAGTAAAGATTAATGTTCCCCACATTAGGCAATGCGCATAGGCAATCGCCTATGCCTAATGTGCAATTGCCTAATGCGCAATGCGCATTAGGCAATGCGGGAGGCCCATGTAAATATGTAAGAGAAGCGGTAGTACGGAAAGCACAAGTCTAGCATGTGCGTCCGCCGTCTCGTTAGCACCTATGGTGGTGTGGGACGGGGAACACGCCAGTTGCATGAGGTGGGTAGGAGCACCGCAAGATTTATTTCGGCATGTCAGTCTTCATATCACCATCGTCTTGGTGCTAGCCAGCCGTCGTACAACATTATGCACGATGATGTTGACGGAACAACGAAGTAATATCATACCTCACGTCTGTGAAGTACGTGATTACTGTAGTAGTTGCAAGCCACGGCAACAAGATTGAAGCCTTTTGAAGAGTTCGGCGTGGTGAATGGAGACTCCAACACAACGCGAAAGATTTAAGACAGGAATAGAATCCGCGATGGTTGAGGTCGTACCGGATTTTCTGCAATGTGCGCCACAGCGATAGACCAGCGCGAGCTACCTGACGTGCTGGGTTCCTTAAGACGTGGCCTCTGAGGCGTGTTGCGTTGGGGTGGTGACAACAAAGGCACGCAAGCTTCAAGTGGTCAACTGAGCTCGCATCCATGTCCCGAGGCGACGAAGTATGCGCAAAGTGGCGTATGCCAAGATCTCGTCAAATCTCGACAAAACGCAGAGACAAACATAGCCAGCATCTTTCTAAGCATGTGATTAAAACGTTCCGTATGACCGTATGGCGGTTGAAGGTAAGCAGCCGTAAGCTTGTGTGTTGAACTCAAATGGAAGACATCAGTGACCACTCTCTAGAAAGAGTAGCTGCCTCGGTCAGTGATAAGTCGGCGTGGGGCGTTGTTGTACAAATCGACGTAGTGAAAGATAATGTAGGCAGCATCGGTTACACAACCGGTAGGAAGCATCATTGAGATGTCAAAGCGTTCTGGTTCTTCCATTTTAAGGCAACTAGTTCTTCGATTTTAAGGCACTTGTATAATGGTGCACCTAACGGCAGTGCCTCACGCGCTGATAGGTGGGCGTCAGCCGTACATGCCCAGATAAATATTGGCCAGATTATCATCTAGAGTGCCCCCAGCCCTAGAGAGTACTGTAAATGGTAAACTGCTGACCAGAAAGATGTTCCAAGCAGGGCAAGAGCAAAACATTTCCGAAAAGGCAGAAGTTGTGACGCTAAAGCACCCCGTCTCGTAATAGGCCAGCAGCAAAGCGTCACGCGCGTAGGAACCTGGTTCACGATCTTTCGTAAGGTGACATCTCGACGCTCCGTATTACCAATATGAATCAAACTTCAGATAAGGCGGTCAATCATCAGAGTTACGGCCACAAGGACTAGGCGGGAGATGGGATGGTGAAACAGGCAAACCACATCCTCCTGCAGGCGACCTGGCCGGTGCTAGATAGTAAAACAGTGCTGTTGTAATGTTGCCTTCACGACCGGTGAGTGCAGTTCCTTCAGGTCGAGAGTAGAGAAAGGCATGGTGGTCTGTTACAAACGAGGATGGTCTCACGTACAGGTGCATTAGAAATTGCCCCACTACCCATAGAAATGCAAGTCTCTCATGCTCAGTAATGAAATTATTTTTTTCTGATGGAGACAGTAGACCGGTGGCGTGAGGCAATGGCTTTTTGACATTGCCGTGTAACAGCGTAAAAACAGGTTTCATGGCGTAGCATTTCGTTTGGGTTACTTATGCAGTGAGTGCGGACAATTCGAAGTGTCCCAAGATGGGAAAGGAGAGAGATTGCAGTCAGTATACCCCTCAAGCTTCGCGATCTGTGCGCCGCCTGGCGCCGCTTCTCCGCGGCGTTTGCGGGATTAGCGCTGCGTGGCTGATAGGTGGTCATGCAGTGTTTCGTTCTCTTTTGCTTCGCTTTGCCTTTCCGCGCACTAAACAACGTGTTATGGTGACATGGGTAAGCAAATTGTACGTTTAGGGCATTCAAAAAAAGAGCTGCGTCTCGGTAAAGCGCTCGAATGCCAACAAGAGCTAGCCGGGGGGGGGGGGGGGGGGGAGGAAGGGAAGGAGGGTTCTGCGCGCTTTTTGGCCGCTCTTGCGGGTGTCAGCGACGGCAGCAGCATATCACCACTGTCACCTTCGAACACGTCCGCACAAGTGAATTCTATTTATTGTCGCCACGTTTAGACCTGATATTGGCACTGTAAGAGGTTGGTTCGTTTTACAGGGCAGACAACAAATGCGGCTTTGCTTCGAATAGGTACGTCGTAGAAAAATATGTTTCGGGGATGTGATAACCCAATAGCTGACAATAACTTGCGCCTGTACAGGAATATAAGCCACGCGAAAATGTTAAGTGCACTCAAAGGCTGTGCGTTGTAAATATGTGTCCACTCACGCCTTATAGTAAGAAGCAATGTATAAATTATTAAAACGAGGTGGAAATGAATCATCTGCAAGTCAGGAATAAATAGAATAGTCTTACGGGAATAAAAAACAACACAGTGCTCTTTCGTAAATGGTAAAGACGTTTGTTTAAGCAAGGTAGTAATCACTAGACCAACCAGATGCGAAATGCACCGATATTTCGAAAGACATAGGGGGGGGGGAATGGAGAGAGCGGAGGAGGGGGACGCTGAACTACAGTTGTTTACAAATGCGGCGCAAAATCAACGAATGAACGTTTCAGTAATCACACACACAAGCTACGCGTTCACTTTCCGTTTGTTTTTACCCTTCAATGAACGGCTGATCACTCGAGGGACGCATTTTTTGAAGAATACAGGATACGCAGTTCACATGCGATACGAGGTGTCGTTGGAAGAGTTGATTGATTGTAGGGTTTAACGCGCCGACGCAACGCAGGCGATTAGGCGCGCCGTAGTGGAGGGCTCCGGATTAATTTTTGACCACCTGGGGATCTTTAACGTGCGCCTAAATCTCGTACACGCAGGCGTTTTTGCTTTTCGCCTCCATCAGAAAAGCGGCCGCCGCGGCCGGGAATCGAACCCGCGACCTCGTGCGCGGCAACGCTTGATTCTGCAGTCTCCCTGTGTAATATGGTGAGGTTTTGAAGAGGTTAGTCGCGGGCGCGGGTTACTCTATAATCATGTCTACGCGCTTCTCGTGGAGGATAAATGTAACAGATGAGTCTTTGCGAGCGTTCACCTCGTTACAAGACGACCTAACATTAAATTTGTTGCCGTGTGCTGACTCCAGAGTATAATTTTGCATTATATATGGTACTTCTTTCGTAGAACGTTTGGGAAATTGATGCAGCATTGGCTTGTCCAGGGTAGTGGTCAATACGTCAGGTGTGATATTGGCAAGCGTAACTTGCGTGCTGTCAGGTATGAGTGCTCCCCTAGATTAAGTAAGCGCACAAAGGCGATTTACATCATATTGTATGGCGGAAATATGACAATCGGAGGAAAGACTGCTTACGGAGACACTGCGACTAAATTTAATGGTAGCGGAATCGCAATCCCCTGCATTCATATTGTAACGTGGAGGCAGCACAGACGACAGGAACCATGGCGAAGAATGATGAACGATCTCTTTAAAGCTTATTTACATGGTGACCATGGTGACCCGCGCAGGCAGCGCACCCCCACAGATCTTCTTTGTCGTCGTAGGCTGGGATCACAAACCACGCTGCATTGTCCTCTTCAACGACTTTTCGTAACATGGCCCCCCGGTTGAAAGCGGCCGCCCCGGTCGACGCCGTGGTAGTAGGTTATGTGGTGAGGACGAAATGTGAGATGACAATGCACAGTGAAGTCCGTGCCGCCACATAGGATGATGATGTCGTCGGTGATGCCTTGTCCCGCAGCAAGATCTCGTCAAGGCACCGACGAAACGTTGAGGTAGCCGGAACCACGTCGGACTACTGGGCTGGGGACACGGCATCTTGTGTTGGTCACGCCCCGTCTCGTCTGGTCACGGCAGGTCTGGATGGGCTGGTCATGGGCTGGGGTCACGGGGCGGGGGACGTGGTGGAGGTCGCTTAAGGCGTGGCCCGCTTACCCTCGACGAGTGCGCTTGCGCTGAGACTTTGCGAATCGATGGCCAGGGTGGCGATGAACCAACCCGCACACTCCACCAAAATGTTACGTGGCGGCAGGACACAGATGACATGAACGATGAGATAGTCGAACGATGTATTTACAGCTTATTTACATAGCGGCCACGCCTGAGCCCGCGCAGGCAGCGCGCCCCCACAGATCTTCTTCGTCATAGTAGGCTGGGATCACAAACCACGCTGCATTGTCCTCTTACAATATGCCGGCTTCGGGACGCCGAGAACAATATGCCGGCTTCGGGACGCCAGTCTGTGATATACACCTGGCGCTCTTACAGGCCGAATGTGCCACACTAAGATTGCGTCATAAACGTTCATACTCTCGTAAACACATCACGCTTGCAAACAGAGTGCCTGCTCCACGTTATTTTGTATTTCGAACGCGTATAAACTGTAAATCGCAGTTTTGAACGAGCCTCAAAAGCAACAGCGTCAGCGGGGAGCAGGCCGGAGACTCCCACATCTGCTTTCGAAACGAGCCGCTAGGGGGATTTCAGTGGCGCTCCTACAGGCCACGCTCGAGGCGTATAGTGAAGGCTTCAATCTGTTAGAATCACCCAGAGACATTGCCGTTATTCCAAAGGATGTAACTCAACCGACGTGTGGTGGTGGTAAAATTTATAATGATGCGGCAAAAGCTCCAGCGAAGGAGGGTATAGCTTCGGACGTCCCTGGCCGATAGACGATGAGGTAAGTTTTTCGTAGCATCTACCTCGTCAGGATTTGGGTGGGCACCTGTGGCGCCAACAAGCACGAGGTGGCCAACAACGCCGATTTATCGATAGTTTAAGCGGCACTTCTTGAAGTTAAGATCGCGTCCTGCCAATCGGCAAACGTCAAAAATAATCGAGGCACGGTCGAGATGGCTTTTAAACGGGGACGAGAAAACAACGACCAGACACGCAGACCTTTTGAGCACCGTTGTAAGTAGCTCATGATCCAGTTAAATGTCGTTGGCGCTTCGCATTAACCGAAAATTGGCTAAGACGTTTTATAATGAAGCAGGCAGTCTGTTATTAGTGAAATTACTGAAAGGAAGCCTGCCTATTCTATAGCCTACGCTAAGGTCGATGGAAAGTTCTCCAGACGACAGAGGCAATATAACGAATGGTCAATTATTTAGACGGCTCCTGTCATAAATTTGTTTATATGCCGAAAGGCAACAGAAAACCACCATGTACGGTAGTTCTTTTGGAACTACCGTGTATAGTGGTCGACTCATGTTGATAATATTTGCGCTTCGGCTGGAAGGAAACTGGGACTCATAAAACATAAACTTAAACACTCTCCTTCCTACATCAAATTGTTGGCTTACAACACATTAATTCCATCGCGCCTTGAGTACGCATCGGTGGTCTGGGATCCGCATACAAAAGAAGATATTGGCAAACTTGAGCAAATTCAAAGGCAAGCTGTTCGCTTCATCTATAACCGCTATCAACGACATGATTCCCCTACCACACTCATGCAGAGCAACGGAATTTGAACGCTGGAATCTCGGAGAAGAAGCAATCGACTAAAATTTCTCGCCTATCTTTCGAACCGCAAACTGCACCTTGACCCATCATTACACCTTGCCCCTCTTTCCTCTCGCCCTGCGAGGCAATACCACCCTTTTAAATTTACCCCCGTGTTCGCCCGCACAAACGCGTATAAATATTCATTTTTCCCGCGAACAATATCTGAATGGAATAATCTTCCTGCCACTGTCTTTACTTCGCCGAATCTGCATGCATCAATTGAGCAGCTTTTTCATGCGTAGTAATATTCTGTCTGTCATTTTTGTTGATGTTTTTTAGAGATTGTATAATTACTTTTGGCTGACATATTATGTAATCACTTTACCACTACTGCTTGGGCCTAATCCTGGCCTGCAGTATTGTACAAGTAAAAAAAATAATAAAAGAGACTGGCAGAGTCGACGCCAAGAATAGTCCCTTAAGAAAATTTGTCCACCACAGTAAACAGTACAGCGGTGTGCCTTCCGGCAATCGCCACAAATTCTGCCCAAAATTTGCTCCAGTAGCTGTGCCCTCACCTTCGACTCGTACCGGTGATAGAGCGGGCGTCGGCTACTTTCGGAAGTGATGATAAATCTTCGAGTTCATAATATAAATGTGCGGACCGGAATCAATCAAGGGTGTAATAGCTACATCGTCAACGTGAATGACTATTCAATTTATTCGAGAAATAATTGTAGACAGAATTTTTTTTGTTGTACATACAGCCTCCCCTCTGACAGTTGCATGACTCAGTTTTCCGGAGAGGGGTTATTGTACGTGGCCGACGAGGATAGCTGACGTGGTTGTGGAGAGCGCGACTGGTGAAGGGCGGCTAAGTTGGCTGTTAAGCTAGCGCTGCGGTGGCAGCAACCAGCTGCATCGACGAAATGAAGCGTCAACGTCAACTGGTTGCGGCATGGACGGAGTCGTATAGCTCGACAGGAACTGGTATGATCTTGATCTGGTATAGGTAGTTTGAACCCCTTGCGAAAAAACCGTGCGCCTCTAGCAGTACCGTGCAACATGCCCTGTTTGGCGGCAGTGCAAGCAAACCGGCTTGTAGTCGGTGTCCTCTATTCGGCGACGTATCATCTTTGGTATGTCGGTGGCTTGTACTCATTTGGGCCGGCAATACCCGAGGAACACTGACAAACGTAACACGCGAATCACATCGCGAACACGCTGAAGGTACGGCTTAGAGAGGTCCTCCGGCGCGACAGTCTGGATAAGAGATATGGGCAACAGGATAGCTTCAGGCTCAGGAAGTGCTGTCGGAGTCATATCCTAGAGTTTGTCGTTCCAACCTATTCAGACGTTCGGGTAAAGCCGCCGCTTTAAGTGTAGTACTGGCTGCTAGGTTACTGCGAAGAACTCGAGGTTCTGAACCGGCCGGGGCTGCCCCTGGACCACCAGCTATCTTCAGTTTTCCTGGGCTGGTAAACCTAGTTACCAACAGTAAAACTGGAAAATTATTTCGGGGAGAGGTACTACGAGGCACAACTTCTATTTTTTACTTGCACCATGACCTAAACACTGTCCAAACGTGTCTAGCATTTCTACCTAATTATCCATATAATCGTTGCTTTTTTCTATTTTTTAGTATAACTAGTTGCGACCATCATGCAATATTACGATACTGCCGGGAAAAGCAGACTATGCGCTAGTTCTAAGGTTTTACGAATTGAACCTGAGAGCCATTGAGGGCTTCGAAAAGCCAAATTTTTAACATCTGCAGAACTCCAGCGAAGTTTGAATGTGATTACCAGCATTCGCAACCACTCAAGAAGCGTCGCTGAGTTCGTGGCCGAAGCTTCAATAATAAAGAGCACCCTGGACATACGTTCGAGGCAGTACGATCGACCACTCAACGCATTTTTGGCGAACGAAGTCAACGGCCCCTGATTCGCGGTGGACGACTTACGGGAATCAATCCGCGCCGTCGTTCGCGAAGAACTGAGGAAATGTTTTCCAACCATGCCGAAACCCCAAGTCGCCTCCCTGACCGACGTGATAAGAGAAGTCCAGCATGCACTGGGTACTTCTACGCCGTCGGAAGCACCCCGCGAACCACAAGCTATGACCTAATCCGCGGCTGTTCGTCGCCCCGCCCTGCTCCAACCCGTCAACAAGAAGCCCGGCCGTACCGCCGTCAACTGTCGCCCGCACGACCCCCTCCAGCCCAAAACCACATGCCGAGGAAGACTGACGTATGGCGAACCCCCCATAATCGTCCGCTTTGCTGCTACTGCGGCCAGGCCGGCCACATCTATCGTCGCTGCCCATACAAGAGGCTCGGACTCTGTGGTTTCTCCATCGATGCCCCTCGCCCTCTCCCTTGCCAACGATCACGGAATATTGACGAGTATCTATCCCAAAAAAGCCGTGGCCCAGCCCGTTTCAAACTATCGCCGTCGCCCTGCCCATACCAGTCGCCGAACCGGCGTAGCAATGCTGATATCGCACGTGGAAGGTCCCCCAGCCCACGCGGGGGAACTAAACGCAGCAACCTCTGTACGTGAAGTTGCTGAACGGCGGAAAAACAAAAAAATTCCCTCGCACTTCCCCGAGGGGGAGAGTGTGTAAGTGCGAATGCACGGTTGTTGATTGCGCGATTACGGTGGATATCGTGATCTTGGAGTGGAGAGGAGGCGCCCAACACCCGCAGTCACTGAGCGGAGAGCGGAGGAGGAGAGTAGCGCCCGCCGTTACGGCGAGGGCTACACGAGCGCCCTCACGCGTCGGAATGCGGAGCGCCCGCTACGCGAGCGAGAGCTCTCCCGCCCGAAGTGGAGGAGGAGGCGCCCAACACCGAAGTCACTGAGCGGAGAGAGGAGGAGGAGAGTAGCGTGCGCCCATCTCCCCCCGTTGCTAGGGAAGACGAGGTGCGCGCGCACCCGCAGCTGTTGCTATGCGGACGACGGCGGCGGACGATTCAGGCTCGCTTAATGCATTCGCACTTATAATCCTCCAACGCCGCAAGGACGCGCTAAACACCGGGATTGACGTGACCTCAGTCCGAAGACCCAACCTAACCCTGACGTAACTTGCAAGCACGACGACAGCCACAAGGCGCTACGCGTGCTCAACATGATCGAACCCGCCGCTGACAAGAAGACGGCGACAACGACTGCGGACAGTGCCCGACAGTCAACGCGCACAAGCCGAGATAACCCGCCGCGATGGCTCAGTGGCTAAGGCGTTGCGCTGCTGAGCACGAGGTCGCGGGTTCGATTCCCGGCCGCGGCGGCCGCTTTTCTGATGGAGGCGAAAAGCAAAACGCCCGTGTGTATGAGATTTCGGCGCACGTTAAAGATCCCCAGGTGGTCAAAATTAATCCGGAGCCCTCCACTACGGCGCGCCTCATCGCCTGCGTTGCGTCGGCGCGTTAAACCCCACAATCAATCAATCAACAAGCCGAGATACGTCACCACAACGCACTCGGAACTCGAAGAAGGTGGCGTCCGAATGTTTAGCTATCCATCGACGGCTTTGATGTAGTTGGCCTCATAGACACGGGAGCCGACTACTCAGTCATGAGCAGACCATTTGCGTCTAAGCTGAAGAAAATTATGACCAGATGGGACGGTCCGCACATACGCACAGCAGGAGACCATCTCGTGACGCCAAGTGGGAGGTGCACATAGACGGCACAACGTACCCTGCGGCGCTCGTGATTTTGCCTAACTGCTTCAGCGACGTAATTCTTGGAATGCACTTGTTGACGGATAATGGTGCAATAATTCAACTACAGACCAAGTCTACAACTTTTGCTCTCTTCAGCCAATGACGCCGGAACCGAACCCGAACACTGTGCTGCTGTAAGGACCGCCGATGATCATGTCACCCTGCCGCCGCGCGCAAGCTTCATGATCACTGTCTACTGTGAAGATGATGTTTCTGACGTCGATGCTATCGTAGAGAGTGAACAAAGGTAGCTCCTCGACCGTGGTGTCTCCGTCGCAAGAGGCACTGCGCGCTTTAAGAAACGCCAGTCCCAAGTTTTGGTGACTAATTTCAGCTAGGAATACCAGCATTTAAATTGCGTTCCTCGAAGCAACGCAAGAATCAAGAGACGTGATCGCAGTTGCCGGCTTTGAACGCACACTCGAAGATACTTTCAAGCTTCCGAATCTCTTTCACGTGAATCCGGCATTACCACAGCAAATACGGAAGGAATTAATGGCTTTGCTTCATCGCTAAAGCAAGTTTTCGTCAAACTCAAAATTACGTCATACCGCTAGGGAAGCACCGATTTATAACTTAAGATGCAGCTAGACCTACCCGACAGTCACCGTACCGTGTCCATTCAGAAGAGCTGAAAGCTATCCGGACACAAGTAAACGATATGCTCAGCGATAACATTATGCAGCCATCAAGAAGCCCCTGAGCTGCGCCGGTCGTACTCGTGAAGAACAAAGACGGCGCATTAAGGTTCTGCGTTGACTAGCGGCGACTAAACACAATCACCAAAAAAGGACGTGCGCCCCCTGCCACGAACTGACGACGCTCTCGACGACCTCTTCCTTGCAAAGTACTTCTCATCGATTGATCTTAAAACCATCTACTGGAAATTGAAGTGGACGAGAGACACCGACAGAAGACTGCATTTATAACCCCAGACGGCCAATACGAGCTCAAGGTGATACCGTCCTGGTTGTGCACGGCGCTCGCAACGTTTCAAAGAGTCTGGTACACTGTGCGCTGGCCTGAAGTGGCACACCTGCCTCGTATACCTCGACGACGTTGTGGTATTCGGCCGGACTTTCGACGAACACCTTGCAAGGTTGGAGTCTGTACTCGAGGCCATTCGTACGTCGGGGATAACGCCGAAGCCTGAACAGTGCCGTTTCGCGTACGAGGAGCTCAAGGTTTGGGGCCACGTCGTGAACTCCGCAGGAGTCCTGCTTGACCCGGCGAAAACTTCAGCCATAGCGAACTTCCAAAGACCCAACGACAAGAAGGGCGTGCGAAGATTTCTCGGACTGTCCGAATACTAACGGTGATTCGTCGCAAACTTCGCACGCATCGCAGAGCTACTCACACGCTTGACGAAAAATAGCACGCATTTTAGCTGGGAAAACGACCAAGAAGAGGCATTCTGCGAGCTGCAAAAACTCCTGCAAAGCCCGCCCGTGCTCGCTCATTTCGACGAAAACGCCAAAACGGAAATGCACACGGATGCCAGTGATATAGGTTTGGGTGCTGTCCTCGCCCAGAAGCAAAGCGGTTGCGAAAAGGTAATCGCCTATGCAAGCCGTGGTCTGTCGAAGGAGGAGAAAAACTACTCAGCTTCTGAGAAAGAGTGCCTCGCTATTATAGGGGCGATTTCAAAATTTCGTCCATAAGTGTATGGTAGGCCATTCAGGGTTCAAGTTCCAGTTCAAGTTTGTAGATTGTCTCTCTTTCATTTTCACCGAATACATTCATGAATGTCCGTATCCTTAGCCTATTGGCTAGTAATGGATTCATTAAAAACATCACAGAGGATTCAGGGGATATGATACGTACGATCAAATGTTTGAAGGTAATGTGGTATGTACAAGTGCCCCAAAAAGATTCAATAAAAAATCCCGCTATCTACACGAAGTGAATGATGATGAGAGGGGCGAAGCTAAAATGCTTATCGGTAAAACTCTGAAACATTCGCCCACACATCATATAAAGACTCGACACGCCAAGCTTTCCACCACTCCGTTGACAAGCCCGTCGACGATATCGATATTTGTGGTGATTCTGTAGGGCTTGTTTGGGACGATGAGAATCTCCATGGGTAAGTTGGCGAATTCGGTGTGGGACCTTTTAGCCACCTTGGCCGTCGCCTACTGCAGAGCGTCTTGTGTGGCGTACCCCCGGTACGTGTCTTCAGCTCGCAAGCGACGAACGTCCACCTCTTCTTCTTCCTCTCCTCCTTGTTGTGTAGCAAAGAACGCGTTGAACGTTTTGACTTCTTCAGACAATCTTTTGCTGGCCAAACCCTAGGAGGATCCTGCCACAATTACCATAATTACGCCGTGTATGGCAGCAACGAGAGACGGGACAGGGCCCGAGCAAGAGTCTTCAGCTCACAGGCGACGAACGAACTCTTCTTCTTACTCTCCTCCTTGTTGGGTAGCAACGAACGCGTTGAACGTTATGACCTCTTCGGGCAATTTTTGGTTGTCGAATCCCTAGGGGGATCCTGCCACAATCATCATCAATGTACCGTGTACAATGGGCCGTCTACAATGTGCCGTGTACGGCCGTGACAGGCCCGAGCAAGAGGAGCTTCGCCCCTAAAAACATGTGTAGGCATAGGAAAGACGCATTCAAGATTAATTACTGTGCTAAAAACAAACGCTCCGGTCTATACAGACAAATTAAACTATAAATAAGACAGCTGTTCAGAGTTCACATTGTAATAACACACATATAACAGACCACACGTCAGGAATGAAGTACATCGTCAGTGCTAAATAGCCACAGATATGACCATTGTCCCTAAGACAGAAGCAGTCAAAAATTATGTACAAGGTTGTAAGTCGATGCTATTGTCACTTTTTTGTCGTAGTATTTCTTCTTCGATGTGCTGGATATTGTGTGATGCGAAAAAAAGTCTTTCAAAGCCTAGTCTACCCTCGTTGATCGTAAAACAGATGACGGAGGTTGTGACAGACCAGCATGCGCTCTGTTGGCTCGCCAATTTGAAGGGTTGGTCTGGCCGTCTTGGGTGGTGGAGCTTGCGCCTGCAAGAGTTCGACGTTAAAATCGTCTATAAATCCGGCAGGAAACACTCCGACGCCGACTGCCTGTCCTGGGCCCCCGTCCACCCACCACCACAAGACTCCGATGAAGACAACGCGTTCTTCGCAGTCGGTACTCAGAGTGACTAGCCGCCAAGCAGCGTGCGGACCCCGACCTACGCGTCATGCTCTACTACCTCCGAGGACGCAATGTCGCCGTGCCCAAGGCCTTCAAACGCAACTTACCTGCATTCAGCCTGAAAAACTCCATCCTCGTGAAGAATTTCAGCCCCTGAATTAGAACGAATTATCTTCTTGTTATCCTGGCAGATCTTGTTGAGGAAATTTTGGAAGCGTGCACGACGACCCGTCTTCCGGACATCTCGGAACAGCTCGCACTATTGCAAAAATCAAGGCGAAGTACTACCGGCCACGCCTTGCATCAGACGTCACCCGCTAGGTCCGGAGCTGCGATGACTACCAGCTACGAAAAACGCCGCCGACGAGACCCGCCGGACTTCTGCAGCCGATCGCCGTCCCATCGAGGCCTTTCCAGCAGATTGGAATGGACTTTCTGCGGCCATTTCCTACGTCACGATGTGAGAACAAGTGGATTGTCGTAGTGGCAGACTACATGAGGCGCTACGCAGAGACTGCCGCTCTTTCGAGGGGGACTGACTGCACAAGAAGTCGCGAAGTTCTTCAGAAACCAAGTTGTGCTGCGACACGGTGCCCCTGAAGTCCCAATCGCGGACCGTGGAACGGAATTTACTACGGAACTCATGTGAAGAATCTGGGCCCGTTCCCAACCTTCTGGGCCCGTTCCCAACGTCATGGTCCGAGAACAAGTGGATTTTCGTAGCAACAGACTACATGACGAGCTACGGAGACACCGCCGCTCTTCCTTGGGGGACTGCACAAGTAGTCGCCAAGTTCTTCATAAACCAATTAGTGCTGCGACATGGAGCCCCTGAAGTCCTAATCACGGACTGCGGAACGTCCTTCACTGCGGAGCCTATGCAAAGAATCTTACGCTACGCCAACACGAATTACCGAAGTACTACGGCGTACCACACCCAAACGAACAGACTAACCGAACATCTGAACAAAAACGATCGCGGATATGCTGTGTATGTACGTCGACGTTGAACATAAGACTTGGGAGGAAGTCCTCCCGTATGTCACTTTAGCGTACAACACAGCGCTCCAGGAAACATACGCAGATGACGCCGTTCAAGCTTGTCTACGGAAGACGGCCGACCGACTGCGATGCTTGACGTAATGCTCCCGCATGTAGAAGACGATGACGTCAACGCCGACGTCCAAGGATACCTTCAGCGTTCGGAGGAAGCCCGCCAGCTCGTTCGAGCTCGTACAACGGACAAGCAGTAGGTGGATACGGGACGCTACAACCTCCGACGCCGAGACACCGAGTACCGCGCAGGGAATTTTGTGTGGTTTTGGACTCCCATCCGACGACACTGACTCAGTGAGAAGCTTCTGCGACGGTATTTCGGACTCTACCAGATACGACGACGTGTTAATCTCAGAGTGATTCCGTGATGATTCCGGCACATCACGACGACGCACGCGACCCGAAGTTGTCCACGTGGTTCGCCTCAAACATTACTGGGCAAGATGACGGACTTTTTTTGTTGTTGTCTGTTCGGACTGTCCTTTTATTTTACCATCGGGTAGATGCACTCTTTGAGGGGGAGTAATGCTGCGAACGATGAATTGGGTTTGTTTCTTTATGTTTTTTTTAACCGCACTACCGCGCCCGGCTGTGTTATCTGTGTCCCAAGCGAAGGGCGTGTTCCATTCTTAATTTCTACGCCTCACGGGTTATCGCATTCTGATACGCAGGGCGTTTCGCCGTAACGTCGCTAGCCTAGAATAATCTTCTTTGATCTACAATAGTCTGGATGTAAATCGATGGTTCTAGAAACACTCGCGCCGAAAGATAAAAGCCTGCAGAGCAGAAGCAGCGTTTTGCGGCTCGGCGACGCTCGCTTGCCAACGTCACTGTCCTGACTGCTGCTTTGCCGCCTGTTTATTCTTTGAGTTTTTAGGGGAGCACAAGTTCGCTCCAATAATTTTTTTTTTCCTTGAAAACAACTGCGTCGTCTTTGGGTTCGTGACAATATGACTTAATGCTGGCACTTGTACTGCCCCTTGTTGCACTTCAGAATTTATGCCGAAGTACCGAGAGAAAGAACTGCCTATATCCACATACAAGCGGATCTCGCCACAAGGTGCCTTTAGCGGAAAGAATACAAAGTCTTGCGAGAACATGATGCAGATTCAAATAGGTGTATTGGTTCCTTCGCTGAACAATTTACGTATTCCAGAAGTAATGGCAATTGGTTTTCTTGAAGAAATGATCTTACTCTCAGCGACATTGTGAAAAACACAAAATTTCCAAAAGCACAATTAACGTGTAGAGAAATAAGGTATGTTAAAGAAGGCAAAAAGAAAATTACCACGGTAAAGAATGCAATCGAGACTCACGACGGCCCTAAAAGCTAGCGTGAAATAAGGACTTACGAGAAGGCGTACAGGTTTTACCAGACAGAAAATAAAGACATTTACCCTCATAAAATCTTTTATTAAGAGGTACACTCACGTTTAAGAGAAATGGTAAATGGTTAAAGCTTTTCAGATATTGTGCTGGCTTCAACACAATGCGAGTTGACAGGAACGCATACACTACTTGACGCAATGTCTGTGTTCTTTCTAGCCTTGTTATACTGAGCGCAATCGTACAAACGATGTTCAGCCCTTTAGCCCGATGCCAAGCGTTATGAAAGGTTACAGCGTCACACGCAGAATGTTTCATGTAGGAAGAGTAGTCATAGATAAGACTACGAACAAATTATGTGAGAAAGTAGGGATGTAATTGCAGGGGCTACTTCAGGAGCAGCGGCACACGTATTACGTTGGGTTGGCTTTGGAAAAAGGGCGGCTGCAGTTTTTCTTTCTGCTTGTACTCGTATGGGGGGAAGCAAAGATGGAAATCCTGTTCACACCAACCGGAGCGCACCCTGAGTATCCATGCGTGTTGCCAATTTGAACATTTTGTATAATATCGCGCTTGTACTTTACGGCCGTCTTATGGGATTTATTATCAGTTTACTGGACTACGAATACCTCCCAATTAGTTCTACCTATAACCGCGAGCGGGGATATTATCGGATCTTTTATGTTGCGATCAAAACTAGCGTTATTGTCTCAAAAAAATACGATCGAACACTTCTGTTCTTGATAGATCCACGGCAACGTGCGTAATTGATAGATATATCCACGATGGATAGATTGTTGATAGATCAACGGCAAACCGTCGTTCTAAAATATGGAAAGGCGGTTACGGAGAGCAGCGTATGGATCGGGAGCTTTTGTAATGTTTGAAATATAACTACTTCAGCAGTAATAGCACTACGCCTCCAGGATCCGTATATTTCTAAGCGTTCGAATCACAGCCGCATTGAGGTAAGCTATAATTTTTGGAGGTGGGTGTTTTTTTAATTACATCTACAATGCACATTAATGAATCCAGAACGTCTTGGTTACGGCGACTTCTCGGATTGTGTACAGCAGCACGTGCGCTTTTGCAGCGTGTAGAAAATCGCAAATTGGTGAAAAGCTAATATGATTTCGTTGGCATGAAAAACTGTCCCTATAAATGTATTTAACGTACACTGCAGCTCCTCTCTCAAGCCGAATGATCGTTTGTTCGAAGTCATGATGTAGATTGTCAAGCAAGTACAGAAGGCCCCGTAGGCTCGAAATAATTCTGAGTAGTAAAGATGGCCCTGTCTCGTTTAAAGATTTGTTCCATGAGATAAGTAGCGTTCATTCTGAGCTGTGTAGCGCGCTCTGGAGCTTGCAGCTATGCGGGAAGGTGTGCCACGGGCCACGTGCTGAACCACTGTAACCGCCGGAAGCGTTTTTGATGCTGACGGTACCATCCGAACGGATGAGGCAGTACATTCTGCCTTCAAAGCAAAAGCTTTTGCCTGCGCTCACAGTATGCAATCAATTACGCTTATTTTTACATTTGCAAGTTAATGACGACCTCTGTAGTTAAACGTTCCAGGCCGAAGGGGGGAGAAGAAAGGCAAAAGAAAACAGACGAAATGAGCATGCAAACGGAGGTAGAGATGTGTGGCTACATGCAGGGCTAAGAAATGAAAAAAAGTACGCTAATATAAGCAAAGGCACAAAAGAAAGTACCAAGCACGTTTAGGTTAAATAGAAAACAGAGAAAAAGAAAACAAGACCAAAGCGAGAATACGAAACAGCACAACCGATATATAAATAAATTTCCCGTGAAACCTATAACGCACAAAATTGCTTCACATTACAATGTATCAGTTTAGTAACGATGTTACCGCAATAAAAGCGTTGTTCGTAATTTAATGCCCTGGTTTTGGCAAAATTGTTTTGTTTATGTTGCTTTTATCACTATTTGGGAGCAAGAGAACACTTCCTGCTAAATTGATTTGAGACCCAAGAGAACTACACCAGGCCTGAAGGGCCAGTTGTATTTCTTACGACTTGTGCTTCGACTCGTCATTACAGCCGGACTGTGCTGCGGGACGTAAAAACACTACAGCTGCAGGTCTACAATCATAGATAGAAGGGCACAACATTTTGGTAGAAAAGTGTAAATCGAGCCACTGGTTCGAGAAGACGATGCAAGTGCCAAAAGTTAATGCGAGGTATCACTGCCATGTCGGAAACGTATACCGCTATAAAACAGATACTCATATTAAATAAGCAGATGTGAAACTCGCGAGGGGCACGATCAAATGCAGAGCATTTCCGGGGGCGCACGACGTTAAGTAGTTTGCGTTACGTTAATGTTAATGTTGTTGCACTTGTGGCAACTGCTGACGAGAGAGCGCGGCGATGAGTGCGTTCCAGCCTCGCCGACACCCGCCTTTATCACGCCACGATCGCGCCGAGAGGGCGCACCTGCGAGCGATGCGGACTACTACGGACGCCGGGGGGCGCTGCGAGCGGTCGCCGAGTGCGGACGTGTCTCACTTCGGCTCCGTGCAAATGCCGCTTTTTATCTCGGAAGAAATTTGCCCAGTCTTCTGAAAGTGTGAGTACTTTCTCAGTTCAATCGCCGGCACCGCCCGGTGAAAGAATCTTGGAATTCCAACCATTTTTCAGCACTTTACGCCAGTTTTAACGATCGACGTGGCCGAGCGGAAGCTAACCCTAACGGATCGGCGGCTAGGCCTGGCGACGGCTTCGGCCACCGCGGCGGCGACCACCCCTTGCGCCGGCTCCGCCGAGCTCGGGGACGCGTCTACGATGAAGAACGTGTCGGCAGAAACGCCGGAAGATCTTCAGGCAGCGATGGAAGTGAACGTGTCGGACGAAATTGGTGACTACGTGGGCCGGGATTCCGGCCGCATGACCGTTCGAGTGCGGGGATCGTCGATCGGCGGAGCCGCCTCAACGAGCGGCGAAGAAGAAGAGCACGCGGGCTGGATAGTAGCCACGCGGCGAGGAAGAAAGACCGAAAGGGAGACAACGATTGGGGACGTGTCGTCGGAGCACCAACGACAGCAGCTACATCGTCCTCGTTCTCCCGGTAAGCGTCCACAATTGACGCGTACGCAGATCAAGCAGAGAGTCAACATCAAGATGGCGAGAGCGGCGCGCATGCCTAGCCTACCCGCTAACGATCACCGTATTATAGTGCGGCCGCGATGCGGCTTTGCCATCGGGAAACAAGACCTCCTAGAATTTGTGGCGGCCATGGCAGCGTCGGCTCGGATACCGTTAGACGCAACGCTGGAAGATACAGTTTGTCCAAACATCGGACAGAACATCGTAGTCATCAGCACACCGAGCCGAGAAAGGGCGGACAAGTACGACAAGGTCAGAGCTATCACCTTGAAGGGCACCAAATATGAAGTCTTTGCGTATCGCGCGGCTCCTAACGATACCGTAAAGGGAATCATATACAACATCCCGCTTGCGTACACGCAGGCGGACATCAACGCGTGCCTCATCGGTGAGCGCAACCCAACCATCCTTGCCGCGCACCGAATGGGGGAGACTACGGCGGTCGTGGTGCTCTTTGAAGGACAAGTGGTACCTCAACACATCAAATTTGCCAGCCTCATTGTGAGATGCAAGATATATAAGCAGCACAGAGAGGTCTGCCGGCAATGCGGGGAGGTTGGACATCGAAAAGATGTATGCCCCCGGCCGGACAAGAACGTTTGCTTCGCGTGCGGGCAACAGAACCCCCCGGAAGATCACGAAACAGTTTGCAAACCGAGCTGCAAGTTGTGTGGCGGCCCGCACCCGTCGGGCACGGGCAGATGCCGTAACAAGTACAAGACCCCCTTCCTCGTCCGACAACGCAAGATGGCGGCGAACGGATCAGAGAAACACAAAGGCCACGTCGGCACGGTCAGTTTTGGCGGGAAAGAGGACTTCCCACAGCTGCAGCGCATCGAGAAGGAGAACAATGGAGGGACACGCCAGCGCTGGCTCAGCCGCAACAACAGAAGCAAAAGCAGAGAACGAAGCAAAGAGCGGAAACGTAGTCATTCGAATAACCGCATGACGTGGGCGAAAATGGCTGCGCGCAGGAACGCCCCGCCGCCCGGCCACAGCCCACTTGCGGAAGGGGACCGGCTAAGAGGAATGAGAGATAAATCCACTCTCTCACAGAGAGGAGAAGGAAATAACGAGGTCGCTGCGCTACGAGAAGTGATAGATCAGTTACAGGAAACGATCAAGGAACAAAAGAAAATAATTGACCAACTCATGAAGATGCAGCCGCCGCCGCAACAATCGCAATTGACGTGGCAGCTGGGTAACGTTCCGCGACCCCCCGCCTTCGCACCGGCGGGCGATCGCGATGCAGCGCCATCACAGCCGCCAATCAAGATGAGAAAACGGACCGGCACGGTAGAAGCCGGCAACGAGGAGGGCATGGTGGAAGAGCCGCCCAAGGAGGACACTGGAAACAGCACCGCCGAAATTTTCAACACCGACGAGTGCCGACTCACGCCGGATGATGCGGGGATCAACTACGGTGTCCGCATCCACAAGCTCAGCAAGCGCATGGACAAGCAAGCTGGACAGATCAAAGTACTAGGCGAAAAGATCGTTAACATAGAGCAGACTACGACCAGCATAAAGAGGGACATCGTGGACCTCAAACAATTCATAACTAAACAACTCGGAACCCTCGGCGGGAAACAACACGAGACTACACAGGCATTCAACGATGGCCCGTAAAAAGACCAGTATACGTATTTGGCACTGGAACGCAAATGGACTCCGGTGCCGCAAAGCCCTTCTACAACAGGTCGTTAGCACCATGACGGACCCCCCGGAGGTCATTCTGATACAAGAAACACACATGGAGGATCCCCCCAAACTATTGGGGTACCGCACTCACTTCTCACCCCCAAGTGCTCGTACGCAAGGAAAGGGAGCGGCGCAGGGGGTCTGCACGTTCATACGCAAGGGCATCACTTTCATCCCACTCGATCCGCCGCACAATGGCTCGACGGCGCTCGAAACCTGCGCGACGGAAGTGGTGCTGGGAAAGCGTCAGCGTCACTCCCTCACTCTCGTCAATGTATACAGCAACCCGCAGCACGGGAGCCAGCGATTCAAGACTCTCTTCCAGAGAGTTCAGCAGCTTGTTCCGGGCGCACCTTGTGTCGTGGGAGGTGATTTCAACTCTGCTCACAAGGAACTAGGATATCCACGCACGACAGCCAAGGGAAGGAACCTTCTGGAAGAGGCCGAGGCAGCGGGCTTCACCCTTCATACAGATGCCAAGCAACCCTCAAGAATCGGGCACGTCCACAGTGCGCGACACGATCCCCGGACCTCATCTTCACGAACGCGCCAAGCGAGGGTCCGGTAAGCTGGAGAAACACTGGTATGAACTTAGGGAGCGATCACTACATAATAGAAATCACGCTGGAACTCGGTGTCGAGGGCGCTAACACTCCCTTGCGCGTGCACAAGCTCACGGATTGGGCAGCCTTCCGCAGGCAAAGCACCTGCACCGTCATTGAAGATATCGAGGAATGGGCACGCAACATAATAAAGCGGTCCAGGACGCGAGCACGGAGGTCAGAACTGAGGACACCGTGTCCTGCAATGGACCCTCATTTGGCTCCACATGATCGAAGCGCGAAGGTCCCTTCAGCGTCGATGGAGGAGGAATAGAACAAGTAGGAACTTAACGAAAACGTGTTGCGCAACTCGGTCGGGATATAGAGGCGTACAGCCAACAGCTAGCCAGACAGCAATGGCCATGCAGTCTGCAAGGAAGCGGATGGGCAGCTTCATGCTAGCCGTACCTGGAAGCTGCTACGGTCTCTCCGAGACGAAAACACAAAACAAGTCCTTCCAGAGGCACCGGCTCAAGCAGATATTGCACACAGCGATTAAACAGCACGGGGAGGACGGAGTACGAGACTATCCTCAATAACAAGTACCTACCTTCCACGCCTAGCGTCGCCCATCCGGAATATGCAGGGAAGGCAAACTCCGAATTGGACGCCGATATCAGCGAAGGCGAGGTTAGGAGAGTCGTTAGTGAACTCAAACTGCAAATCCGCCGCAGGCCCGGATCGAGTGCACAACAAGGCGCTTCGCAACCTGGGCGACGGAGACATTACGGCACTCACGTACTTCTTCAACAAATGTTGGAGCACTGGTCACGTACCGAAGCAGTGGAAGACGGCCCGTACGGTCCTGATACCCAAACCGGGAAAACCACCTAACATCGAAAATCTGCGACCCATATCCCTTACATCGTGTGTGGGCAAGGTCATGGAGCACATCCTAAACAACAGATGGCAACGCTACATGGAAGAGAACGGCAATCTATCCTCCAACCATGATCGGCTTCCGTAATAAGCTAAGCACCAAGATGCCATGCTTCTCATACAAAGTGACCTGCTGGACCAGCCCAGCGTCACAGATTGCCGAGCGATTTAGGATTAGATGTCAAGAGCGCTTTCGATAACGTCCGGCACGCGGCCATATTGGCACAAGCTCAGCGCGTCAGCCTCGGGAAGCGCTCATACGAATACATACGAGCCTTTCTCACGGGCAGAACGGCGCAGCTCCAAGCGGGCCAGATCCAGTTCGAGGAACGAGTGATGGGAGGTCAGGGAACACCACAGGGTGCGGTCATCTCCCCTTTCCTGTTTAACCTGGTCATGATCCCCGGTTGCCAACAGCCTGGCCGATCTCCCCTCCGTGCATCATACCATCTATGCAGACGACGTGACCCTCTGGGTAAAAGGAGGAGCCACGGGGCACATACAGGAACAGCCTGCAAGAAGCCATAGATCGAATACAAACGCAACTGCAAGGGGCAGGACTGCAATGTTCCCCGCAAAAAATCCGAATTACTGGTCTTACCCCCCGCCGGGCACTGGAGGAAGAGCGCTGAGGCAGAGGCCGCCGAAATCATCCTGCACACCGGTGATAACGGCACCATCCCTCACGTGGCCAGCATCCGCGTTCTGGGCATGCACATCAAACCGGGGCAGTGGAAACGCGACGGCAGTAGACCGACTCATCACAAAGATAGGAGTGGCACGCGCCTAGTCAAGCAGGTGGCCACGAGGAAACAGGGAATGCGGGAGGCGAGCCTCCTGCGACTGGCGCAATCCTTTGTGTCAGCCATGTAGCCTACATTGGAGCTTTTCACAAATGGCTCCGACATGAGAAGGACAAGATCGATGCGGCCATTCGCAAGGCCTACAAAGCCATCCTAGGCCTCCTACCTAGCACCAGTAACGTGGCACTGGCTGGCTTGGGAATGCACAACACCCTTGAAGAAATAGGGGGAGGCGCAACGCATATCGCAAATAGGTCCGGCTTGGCACCCACGCAAGCGGGCAGGGAAGATACTCCACAGGGCGGGTCTGACGTCGCCGGTGGACCCCCTGCCTGAAGAGGGAGATCAAAGGATACACGCGAGGCAAGAAGCATCTACTTGCGCAGCAACTAGTCGTGCCTCCACTTCCCCGCAACGTGCAGCCGGGGCTGGACGAGGACGTCGTAGAGCACGAGGAAATGCGTTAGCGGCACATGTATGAAAACGATGGCTCGGCATATTACGTCGACGCAGCCGAACATCAGCACAAGACCGGGGTCTTTGCACTCTCGGTAATACGAGCACGCGATGGTCAGTGTGTAAACGGCCGGCAGTGTCCGGACCGTACGGCCGTGCAAGCTGAAGAAGCTGCCATAGCGCTTGCGTTGACCTGTCAACCCGGTCAAACCATCACGATACTGAGCGAACTCCCTCTCTGCTGTCCACAGATACAGCAGAGATGCGATAAGCAGCGTCCGCGTGGAAACTGGCACCCACAAACAGAATGGCTCGAGCATACCTCAGATGGTTTCCCGGCGCACATGGGAACTTATCGAAGGGGACCCCCAACCGCAATGAGGAGGCGGACAAAGTTGCACGAGAGCTCGCACACCGTGTAGCGACTGCCGAACCTCTTACGTCGCGGGCGGAGGGAAATGAGACTGACTGCGACAGCTCCAATGAAATGCACCCAATCCTGAACTATGGAGACGTACTCGCCTGGCATCGGGAGCAACGGAGGAAGACAGTGCAGCCACACCCACTCCTCACCCGTACCGAGGGAGTGCTTTATCGTCAACTACAGACAAACACAGTGATTACGCCGGCGTTGGCGCGTTATGTATGTCCAGGATACTACGCCAGTGACACGTGCTGTGTGTGTGAACTGGTGCTAGCAGACTTACCACACGTAATGTGGGGATGTGTAGAACACGAAACTCAGGGGTACCCGCGGGTGCTCCCCCCGAATGTGCAGTGCGCGCTCAACTCTACGGACCTCACTGCGCAACGGACGGTGATCCAGCAGCTGGAGCTAGCCCTGGCTAGACAGAAACGAGGCGGGTCGGGCAGTCACCAAGGTGGTGGCTGTAATGCCCCTCACGCCCGGTCTCCCCAGGCACATTAGTCATCCAGCCCGGTCCTTTCGGGGACTCCACGGACGGGGCGGAGTCCTGCGTGACGCACCCCCCGGTGCCGGATTTCACCGAATAAATGTCTTTATCTCTTTCTACTACGGACGCCTAGAACGGGTGACATCGTGAGTTAAAGAAATGCTCTGCATTTAAAATACCGAGCGCACGTGAGCGCGCACCTCGTGAGGAGCGCCCGGCGTCGGTCAGGATTGCACGTCGGCTTGCGCCACGTGACGAGCTCGCAAAAAATGTCAAAACAAAATACCGAGCGCACGTGAGCGCGCACCTCGTGAGGAGCGCCCGGCGTCGGCCAGCTCGACCATCGAGAATACTCTGGCCAGCGTTCGTGGCGCGATCTCTCGCGTACTGTTCCCTTCTCCAGTTCACGTGCGTTCGCGCCGGAAGTGGGGAGCACATATGCCGAGTTCGTGCTACCGACGCAGAGTTCGCCATGCCGGTTGCCGCATGTTCTAGCGCGTGATAACGCGGTCCGGACAAAGCGACCCGGACCTGTCAGTCATGGGGAACTTTCAGCGGCAAGTTCGGAAATACATGCGGGGTGCAATAGCTGGATTGCCCACAAAAGAAAAGGGGCCGCCAGCTATGCTCTTTCTCCCGCCTTGAACCCCTAGTGAAAGCTGCGGCAATTTTTTTGCGCAGAGTTTGCATTTCTTCAGCAATTGTAGCCCCTTGTGGCAAACGAAAGATCGTGTTCCATGGCATAGAAAGAGGAGACGTTCTCCACTTTTTTTTCGGGGAGTGTAGTGGGAAAGTCATGGTCGCAAAAAGCACGGTATGCCAGTGCAAGTGCTTCCGTGTCAGCAGCCTCGACCTCCTCCAGAGTCAGGCTGTTCGTGTGACCTGAAATTCTTTCATTGTGCATTGAGAGAATCTTTCTGAAGCGCTTGGGCATTTCCTCAGTGAGTATGCTTGAAATGTAGCAATCAGAGGATGCAATGACGTTTGTGCTCTCATTTTATAGTTTCGCTAATTGGATTGCCGAGAGGATGACTCCGATGTTCGCTCCCTCCATTGCCGTTTTGGGGGAGGGCCATGCGTTCACGATGATTGCCAGGGCAGTCCACTGCGAGGATTGTTGTCTGTGCTTTCGCACATTCTGGCCTTGATGTATAAAGTACTTGCCTGGTTTTTGTACTCTAACCAAGTGAACTTTGTCCTGGATTCTCGCCTCTCTTTGGTTAGGCGGGGAAGGGTTGTTGTTAGGAGTCTCTGGGTCGGTAACATATCCATCATGGCGGCTAGTTTTACCCACGCCGGCGAGGAAGGGGGGGGGGCGTAAGAGAGTGCGTATAGATACGACAGCTCGTCCCGATTTCGCTTAACAGCCGATTCCTTTGGTTTAGGAGAGCGGCTTTCTCGATGTCTTCAAAGGTGTTATACAGACCATTTTGAAAACATTTTTGGGGACTGTGAAGATCTGTAGGTTTAGGGCTGCCTTATATGGTGTCGTGATTATAATGTTTATTTGGTTTTCTACGGTGTCGGTATGTTTGTGGTACAGCAGGCTGTCCGATATCCGGCCCATAACGAGCGCCATCATGAGTCTTATCGTTTCCTTTTCGGCTTTTGTTGTTCCCCTTGTTAGCAGTGTTGGGGTGTGGCCTAATTCGTTAAGGGTTTCGGGTATTTTCGCTATTGTGGGAATGGTTCTGCAGCTTCTCAGTAGAGCCGTGCCGAGGATTATTGCACGGGTGTTCTCTGAAATGGCATCCTTAAATATATGTTTCGGGTGATTTGTGTTTATGTTGGCCGCGTGGTGTCATCACTGGTTCGCCTCACACCCCAGGCGGTGTTGTGGGGATCGCGGAAAATTCGAAAAGTAAATTAAAAGGAGAATGGCGCGTTGGAAATGACGCAGAAGGGCTCCAGCCACGCAAGAACTTCCTCCCTATTTCATATTTGCCGCGCTTTCGCGGCGCTTTTTCAAAGAAAGTGCTACGAGTTGTGCCGCGCCTCCGCCAGATGGCGCCACGGGACCTGCGACCGAGAGACGACGCAGTGAAACATCCCCCTCGCGAGGGGCACGATCAAATGCAGAGCATTTCCGGGGGCGCACGACGTTAAGTAGTTTGCGTTACGTTAATGTTGTTGCACTTGTGGCAACTGCTGACGAGAGAGCGCTCGTCAGCAGTAATTTGAATGAGTCAACAATATAAGGCGCGTTCGTAGTGTCCATTCTGTGTCGGCTTTGTGGCGCAGTGGGTAGAGCACCATGTAAATTGTGTTCCGCCCGCAGGGTCGAGGGATCGAAACCGGGCGCCGGATAGTATTTTTTTTATATAGTAGGGAGGGGTGCAGTGCGGACTACGGACGCCAACGCGGGTGACATCGTGAGTCACTGAAATGCTCTGCATTTAAAATGTCAGCATAGGCCTCTCGTGTCGTCCCTCCACACGGCTCTGGTAGTGATCCAGATAGCTGACTTACAAATACAGGCGGAGCATTGGTTCAATCGTAGGATCAAATATCCCTCGTTTATTGTCCTCCCGCCATGTTGTGGAAGCATGAATGGTGGACAAGGAGAGGATTGACATATGCGATGCCTTGCACAATGACGTGTGTGGTGCAGATGCTCGTGGTTTGCTGAATGGCAGTGAAGACAGAAGCGGCGTAGTTACTGTTCGCAGCGAATAGAAAAAAAAATTGTTCATCCCGGAGAGAGCTCCTGTGTCAATAAGCAAGAACATGGTGACGAATGCTGGAGTTGTCAATCGCATTATTTCAACGATTTCGGTGTTTTGGCCGTAGAGCAATTTTTGCCGTTGGTACTGCAGCTACTACTTTCCTTCAGGAGCGGATTTCCACTGGAGGCTCATAGCCTGAAGGGAACTGAGGTGTGATGAATGCGAACGGTCTGCAACAAGGCGTTACCATTGTATGAATGGAAATTTGGTGTCGGAATGGAAGACGGGGGGGCTCAGAAACTCGCCACGTGTTTGGGTATTCCGCACTCGCAACGAATGGGGCGAATATAGGTGTGCGCCATGAATACCGCAGAAAAGCACTGTCCCCCAATCTCATTCCTTTTTGCCGAAAACGTGCGGTGATGCGGAACCACCAGCCTGCTTCATTATCTTGTATTACTAACCCTGACTGTTTCCGGGAAGCGCTTTTAAATTTAAATTTGTTGTAATTTTTTTGTATTTTTTCCGTTGAGTAGCCTTACGGTAGTGAGTATTTTTTCCCTTTTGCTTTATTGTTCTTGGTCAGTATATTCTATGCTTGTATCGACCCGTGATTTCTGTGTAGATAGTTATGTTGTTGTACTGCGAATTAACTGCATTTATCTTATATTTGGTTTATTCATACTCACCTGACTGCGCGTATTGCGGAGTTCATTTCGCTTGCTTACTACATGTTTTCTAAACATCATTGTTTTTCTCTGTGTGTACAACCTGATACACTTGTCGCGTGCGTTTTGGTGATTTTTTGCTGTTCTATGTAAGCCGCTCCCCTCTAAAATGTTGCATGCTGAGGTGAGGGTACAATAATAAATAAATAAATAAATAAATAAATAAATAAATAAAAAATAAATAATAAATAAATAAATAATAAAATAATAAATAAATAAATAAATAAATAAATAAATAAATAAATAAATAAAATAATTTGTGCTTTAAGTTTCCGCCTGTGGATAAAAGGCGCCCGTTCGTTCGTCGTGTATTTGAACCGCTAGAATATGCCTGGGTATGGCCGGGCATAAACCGAAGTGTAAGTCTTACTCACTGGAGCGAGTAAAGCCGGAGACCCAGCACTGTTCTCGTATGGGGTGCTGCCACCGGTAAAACCGAAAGCGCTACCACGGGTGAGTCAAACCGCGCCGCCACGGGCCGGGCCAGGCACCCAGTCGAGTGTATACAAGCTTGGCGGACGGGTGAGAGCGGCTACGCGCTTCCTTCTTGAATTAGGGACTCACTCGGGCAGCAGGCAAGTTACATCAAGTCGCATATGCCTAAAGAAGTTTCAACTCTCGCGCAACCTACTCACGCATAAAGTCTTCGATTTCTGGCTAGGCGCATGCTCGGACTACATCGCAAGCGCCGAAAGCGACCTTAGCTGTGTTTGGTCATCCAGTGAAAAACAGTGGGGAATGGGTGACAACGCGCAGTTTCCACAGCTCTTCTTAAACCAAGCCCACTTTAATGATGTCGGTAATTTTCTTCGGGCTCTTGCCGAGGAACAGCTGAAAAGCGTCATCTTCGATAACTTTTGAGACATGCTTTGTCCTGTAGGAATGGGACATTGCAGGGTTCACTAGTTTGCAGAGGTCGACAACGCTCTAGATGTAGCCCGTGGAGGTTGCATATAGAGTGCGGCCTTTGTACATCTAGGAATTGTTCCGTGTGAAGGTTGCGCATCGCAGGGCGACCAAGCGTTTCAACCGGCCGACCAAGAGATTATGTCGGCATTATAGTTTTAATCCACAAGTTTCTGACATCAGCAAGTTAGCAAGAAATGAAGGTGTTACCTTTCATTCCTTTGTTCGATGTGCTGTGGGTGCTCCCTTTTTCGTAAGGACAGTTGCAGTCCTCCACTACGGGATTGTTTTTGTCGCTGAAGATCTCGGTGTCTCTCTGGCCAAGAGACCCGGACGACATGATGAATTCTTGTACGGAGGTGAAATTTTGTCGTCAATTTGTCGCGTTTGTAGCCAGAGTAGTCTACTGCTCCCTTCTTCCAGGGTAGGACACACGGGGGAACCGGAACGCGACTGCAAGCTGGTTGCGAAGCGTTTTTTCTACGGCCTAAGTAAGCTCTACCCTCCGCGGTGGCTCAGTAGCTAAGGCGTTGCGCTGCTTAGCACGAGGTCGCGGGTTAGATTCCCGGTCGTGGAGGCCGCTTTTCTGGTGGAGTGGAAAAGCAAAAACGCCCGTGTGTACGAGATTTCGGCGTAAGTTAAACTTCCCCAGGTGGTCAAAAGAAATCCGGAGCCCTCCACTCTGGCGCGTGTGTTGCGTCTGCGCGTTAAACCCTACAATCAATCAATCAATCAACAATCAATCAATCAATCAAGCATCAATCAATCAATCAATCAATCAGTCAATCAATCAATCAATCAATCAATCAATCAATCAATCAATCAAATCAATCAATCAATCGAGTGAGATCTGAGGTACGGCCATTGTAGAGCGTAGCCCTCTTTGTGGCGCTGCTACTGCTATAGGTTCGGGCAAATTCCCCTTGCTATAAACTCACCGTCGCAAGAACATTATTT
>JABSTR010000144.1:0-42499 GCA_013339765.2 Haemaphysalis longicornis
GGCTTGCTGCACGTGTTCATGCGGCGGGAAGGAACTTGAGTTCGTTCGTAGGAAGATATTATCTGTAGATAGGCGATTAGCGCTTTCCTAAGGGGAATTTGTTTAATTCTCGCACACCATAACACAGGCACACAAAGGCATAAAGGAGAATCCAGCGCATTCGCAAACATTTCGGTGGGGCGCTCTTCAGTTGATATGACAGTGATAGCATATATCTCGTAAACTAAACATTTCATCTTCGTGAAGCTCTCTTCGGAAACAGCGTTCCTGTCCACGTGGAAAGGCCATGCGGAGAACTGCATTAAATTTAAATTATCGTGTACTTAGGCGAAGCTTTATTACTCGCACCTGAAACGCAGACGTTTTCGTTATTAATTTGTTGAATTGGGTAGTGAAGGTGATTGTAGAGCGCTTCAGACGTTCATATAATGCGGAGGAGCTTGAATGTCCATGACGAGATCGCGAAAGATCAGCGAACGAGACAAAGAGGCCTTCGAACGAGACAAAATTTGTCGGAATCGGCCTGAATGTCCAGCGAGACGAAAGATCGAACGAGAGGGAATATCCACTGTTGGACCTTTCGTCTCGTTGGATCTTTCGTCTCGTTAGACCTTAGGGCGCTGAATCGTTTAAGAGCGGCCCACCCTTTCTTTCAGATGAGCAACGTTTTATTAAATTGCCAAACAAAGCGCACAATTTTCCGAGGCGATCCTAATTTCACAGATGTAAAATGCAAGTCATTTAAACTGAAAGCTTTTTGTTCGAGTGCTTGTTGATCGGCTCGAAAGGAACGAAATTCGGAAAGAATTTCAGTCTGTTATTGTTAAATTGACGGTAATGTCATGATGACAACAAACATCTATTGTTCTTGTTTGGGTGTCAGAGAGGGCCCGGGCTTTGTTCTACACCTTCCGAAAGAAGCAGCAACATTCCCTCAACACGCACGCATGACAGAAATTTTGCACCCAGCAGGAGAACATTTTGAACAATCGTAGTCATCAGCGAGTTGGTAGCAGACGATGGGGTAGCAGTAGCAGATGACACCTGAAACCGTATGTTTTTGCTGACTTCACCGAGAAGCGAGGCTCCATGGCCCGTCACACTCGCGTGGTGCGAGCAGGTGGGAGAAACGAGGGAGAATCGTGACGCCACGGAAAATGCTATGTTTTTATTTTGCAATAACTCCCCTAATACTCATTATTTCAATAAAATTCTTGAAATAGGCGATTACTAAGACATTGGTTTACTTGAAAATGTGGGCACCCATATATCGGCAAAACCTGTTTTAGTGCCGCTTTAACATGACTAGTTCCGAACGGCCTAAACTGTCTTATTGGAACACTCAAAAATAAAAGTATAGAGTTCACTTCGTTGATAGAATTAACAAATCTGCACGTAGCCATTGGTACAAAATTATGGCTGGACAACACAATCAGCGACAATGAAATGTTTCCCTCTCGTTATACCGCACAAAGAAAGTCCATACTTGTCATGGTAATGGTGTATTCGTTCTCATTCATGATAGCGGACCTAGCAATTCTATTACCATCAAAACCGACTATTGCGAAACTGTTTGGTTTAAGGTAAAATGTTTGCACAAAATGGTTATTCCGTTGCAACTGTATTATTTTATAGGCCGCCCGGTTTAACAACGGCTGTCCTCCCTTTCTGATGAGCAACTTTTTATTAGGCTGGCAACCAACGCGCATAGTTCTCGGAGGCGATTTTATTTCGGAGGCGATTTGAAAACTAGTTGTAAACGCAACGTCTTCCCTATATACTGCCTTTAGGGAGATGAATAATGCCCACACATTACTTCAATTTGTGGAAACGGCAACAAGAATAGGTGGTGAGAGTGAAAACATACTTGATTTATTTTTCTGCAGTGAACTGGATCTAGTTACCTCACTTGTCGCAGTCCCTAGAATCAGCAACCATGACGTTGTTGTCACTAAAATGTCTTGTAGTGCTTAGAACCGCCGCGCTGAGGCACCCCGCAAAGTGTTCTTTTATGAAAAAGGTCACTACCCATCACTGTCGCGTGAAGTAGACGCATTTTTTCGTGACTTCCAATCAGATAGTTCATCGTTAGACATGAGTACTCGTTAGACAAAAATTGTTAGACATCGTCAGACGAAAATATTGTCCTTGAACCAAACTTTCATTCCTTCGCGTATCGTTTCGGCCAACCGACGCACTGATAAGTCATGCCTCAGTGGGGAGCTCCAAGCAAAGACAAATAGAAAGAATCAGTTGTGTCGAAAGTATTTCCGCGTGCCTGATCCTGCGTTGCTTTCAAAAATGAAGGAAATAGGCGCAATCGTGACTATGCGGCCATGCGCAGAGCACCCAAATGTGCCTTTGGGATCAAGGCGAGAAAATTTAAAGCAACCCTAAGGAAATCTGAAAACACGGGAAAAAAATTCTAGATTCACTATTCCTGACATCATGGACGGTATAAATTACGATTCTAACACGGAAGCCAAAGCTGAGGGTTTTAATACATGCTTTCAGTCAGTGTTCTCGCAGTCCGTTAACACACGTAGTGTATGCCTGAATGTTGGTGCGCTCCCGCCAATGAACGAGACAGAAATTTCCGAGCGCGGTGTCGTTCTCTTTGGGCAAAAAGTAAATGTTCACTATGCTCCTGGTCCTGATTCTATATCCAACTTATTCTTGAAAAACTGCGCAGTGTCTCTTGCAGCTTTTTTGAATACTGAAGTACAACACGTTGCTTGAACAATGCGTTTTACCAGTTGATTGAAAAAATGCGAACATAACTCCAATATATTAAAGCGTAAAAAGTGTACCTACCAAAAAGTGTACCTACAGGCCTATTTCTTTCACAACCGTGTGCTGCAAGACATTTGAACATATCATTTACACAAACGTAATGAATAATCTACAAATTATCAACTTCTTTTCCCCATTGGAAACGGTTTCGGGGCGGGTTTTTTGTTGCGATACACAACTGGTCGCGTTTACGCACGATATTGCCGCTTCTAATAACACATGCCTTTAGGTTGACCGTATATTTCTGGATTTCCAGAAGACATTTAATTCAGTGTCACATGTGTTATTGCAAAAGCTTCGTTGTTTTGGCATACCCAACCCACTTCTGATGTGGATCGAAGCGTACCTTTCTGAAAGACAGCAGTGCGTGATTCTTGATGGTGTGTGCTCATCAAGAGTAGGTGTATTGACAGGAATGCCGGAAGGGTATATTTTTGGGCCCTTGCTTTTTCTCATTTTTACAAATAATATCTCCGACGATATCTCTAGTCGAGTTCGATTGCACTCTGATGATTGCTGTATACGGTAACATTACTTGTAAAGCGGAAACCGTTTAATTGCAGAATCACCTGAACTCTGTAGTTTCTTGCTATGATTAGTGTACGATGATATTGGTGAGATTTACGAACACGAAAACAACCTCTAATTTCAAATCACGTCGTTGCCGGAGCTACTTTGACTATTGCAACACAAGAAAATATGTGGGGATCATTATTTCTGCCAACCTGTGTTAGAATGCTCATATTCATTACTTAACATTAAAGGCTAGCCGGGTGCTAGCTTGTTTGAAGCTCATTATAGACAGGCACCAAATCATTTGAAAGAAACACAGTATATGTCTAATGTGCGTCCCATGTTTGAATAAACGTGCACTGCCTGGGACCCCTCTGCAAAAATCAAATCTAGAAGCCCAACAGCGTATAAAGGCACGAGCAGCGCGCTTTGCGGCAAGCAATTATACTTTCACCATAAGCTCAGCCGACATTCGTTCAGGATTAAAATGGCCTCTGCTAGGAGACAGGCGAAAATACTGAAGATTTTCCCTATTTTCAGCATATTCATGAACAGAACAGGCATCGACAAGGAACAGTATATAAGGCAACCTACTTATGTGTCACCCCGTACTGACCATTCTTTAAAACTACGTGAATACGCGTCCAGTATCAACGTACCGTATTTACTCGAGTAACGATCGCCCTTTTTTTCCGAAAAAAATTGCTGCACATTTAGGGGTGCGTTTATTACGCGGGGTAAATTTTCGCGAAAAAAATTTGAGCACCAAAAAGGCAAGCGAGTTGCGGGTCGCAATTTTTACGCAAGGTCTCATGAACAAAATAAAAATAATAAACAACAACCTAATAAAAACTCCGCACACCACCGCCAGCCACTTTGTAAAATGGGCGAAAAATGCAGTGTTTTCATAAATTAAGGAACGCGCCGGAACGAGTTTGCTGCGAGGTGAGCACAGGGCGACCAACAAATGGTTGCCGCTGTCACGGTGCGGGACATCAAATCAGACATGGGGGCCGACGAAGCAAAGTAAGCGCATTTTTTTGTCTTGTGAGTACATAACGTGTATATAGAGAGAGTTTCTTCCTAATCAATATTGAAAGCATGCTTGCCGATATCGCAAATGTCGGCAAGTCTGCGGCAATAACGTAGCCGTGTCCGCTTTGAAAGGAAAGGAAACAGAGGTAAATACAATCATCATCAGCTAGACTTGGCACACTTACGACATTTTATTGACTTAAACAAATCGGCCAATGCTCTCTTTGAAAGACTCCTTTTCACATCGCGCATCAACATCATTGTACAGCCTTGCTGTGTGTGAGCGCCATCTACTATGGACACCCTGTGCCATGACTAAATCGTAGGGCACTCCATCCTCAGTCTATTGCAAGAAAAGGTATACCGTGAGGATCTAGCGGAAAATCTTTTTGTAATGTCCTTTGTAGTACATCCTGAAAATATAGCCCCTTCCAACAGTGCAAAAATACATATATACCCTATGAAACAGCGCTTTTAACGAGGACAGCGAGAGAAGAAGACACAGACACGTGCGCTAACTATTAACTTTGATGCTGCCTGGAGGTAGCGCACTGACTGGCTATTCCGAAAAAACAGCCGTCCAGACTCCTACACAGTGATCTTTGCGTAGCTTCCGAGATGACCGTGTTTTTCTCGAGGACCATACTCTCAGGCCTTAAAAGAAGAGAGGAACTGACACCCCCCACCAGAAGGTTCACCTGCTGGGTATACCATGTCTACCAGAGCACGTCGAGAAGACCATAAGTCGAGGGTCCAAGTATGCGACGCAACCAATGCTTGAAAAAGCTGAATTACTGGCCTTGGTGAGAAACACAGCAGCAAGGGCGAAAGCCGAGGAACAGGAACGCTGTATTCTGGACGGAACTAGCGTACAAACCTCGACGACTACTGGGCGAGACAGGCGCACCGTTGAGGTGGAATAGGTCCTAGAGGACTTGAATGCCAGGTTGTTGCTGTCCGATAAAGAGGGTGGCTTTTTGCTAGCAGCGGCCAAGGACTACGAAGCAAGAGCGGAAGCAGTGAAGGCTGGCAATTTCCGCCCTGTGGAAAGGTGAAACCCACGGAAGAGAAGGAATGAGGCTGCGGAAACGTTTGATGACTGGGGGTTGACAACGTTGGCCTCTTCTGTCCGGAAACGGATGGAGGTGAGCCTTCATGTGTTCTCCGCCAAAACCAACAAAGAGGGGTGCCCTTTTCGGGTAATCGTTTCCGAGAAAGGCACGTGGCAACGTGACCTGGGTCGGTTCCTGCAGGTGTCACTTTCCAAGCTCACCATCGATGACCCGTTTCTCGTGCGTAGCTCGGAAGTGGTTTCCACGTTCCTGGAGGCGCAGCCTTCAGAATACTTGAGTGCCTTTTCGGTAGACATTAAGGACCTCTACTACAGCATGCGTCATGATCTACTGCTCGATGCTGTCACTGACGCCATAGACAATTTCGGCAATGTGAACTTCCAGACTGAGTGCGGCATCAGCGTGGACAAGTACTTGGACACCTTGGTGTTCTACTTCGACTCCACATTCGTGGACTACAATGATCAACTGTACCTGCAAAACACCGGCGTCTGCATTGGCTCCTCCTTGGTACCGGTCCTCAGTGATCTGCTGCTCACCGCGTTTGACAGGACACTTTAGGCATCTCTACGTGACTTCTGAAGTCAGGACGATTTCCTGACTTCAGAAGTCAGGGAGTTTAAAATATCGCTTTCTTGGGCAAAATTATTTTCCTTGCGCAAAGAGTTTAGGGGCCGTGGGGGACGCAATAAAGCCAGTCTTAATTGCTATTGAGGGCAACAATAACTAGTACTTGTTAATTACCATTTTAATTCTTGCGGTTAGGCATATGGTTGTAATGCGGAAACTGTCGAAGATCCTTCCGTTAACCGGACATCCAGCGTTATATTTGCAGAAATGTAATTGCACGCAGATTTAGGGGCTGAGTACTTGAGGCTTCCTGAAGAACGGATCATAAGAACGCCGGCCATAAAGGGCCGCAAAGCCGGGCTCACGTGTTGACGTCACTCAGAGCGGCACACGTAACACGCATGCAGCGCTTTATAACGGCTGGGCAAGAGCGGGCGAGCGCCTCCGCTGTAGCCCGGCCGTGGGTTTCTCATGCCTCGAATGAAAATTAGGGCGATATGCTCTGAGTCAGGGGCCGTTCACTTCAGCTAGTTTCGGTATTGGAAATAAAGGCCGCGTGACGCTAGCAGCCAAGTGAAAACTCAGCAACATTTGCATACGCAGCTTTATCTTTCCAACATACTCAGCAATAAAGTATAGTGATGCTATTATATGTAGAAATAAATTGTGTTCTTGGATATCTCTTTTGTTAGACACGCTATTTACTCGTTCAGTCGCTTCATTCGTTGCGCTGACGGGCGGCGCTTTCTCTCTTATATGTACTGCTGCCATCCCGTCCGTTTTCTCCTGCCACTTTCATTGTGTGCACGTGTACAAGTTTTGCCGTATGCCTTTAAGGTTAAAAGTTTGGTGTCTGTGAGTGCAGACGGGCTCAAAATGCCAAAGAAACAGAGAGAACACAACGCGTGCTTCGCAGCTGTATGGTGCGACAACTCGGGAAAGAATAGCACAGCCAAATTTTTCCGCTTCACAGCGGAAAAATTCAGCACACTTTTTATTGACCCAAGAAGAAAGCGTTATCCTAGTCAAAAAAGCTGCAGGGTGAACCGAAAAATTGTCTGCTGCTGCTTTACAGTGAATTTCTTTTTGTTTGGTAGAGAGAATTTCTCAGTAATATTTTGAGCATGTTAAACTACTTGTTGACAGTTTCTCATGAGCCGATTGATACTACCGGACACGCAGACGGAAATTTGGCTTCGGCGTTGGTTTGGTCAGCCGTTGGTCTTCGTTTTCTTTCTACCAGAGAAAAGCTTGAAAATTATGTTCGCGAATCGACTAAATGCTTTTTTAACGATCTGGTTTGGCTTTAGAGCGTTCCGACGACCAGTTTGCCATATTGGCATTACCACAATGGAATGTTGATTAACACAAAAGAAGCCCCCAAAATTTTTACGGCGCAGCTTACCGCTTGCATTCCGGGTACCGAGAAGTTCGAGTTACCTGCGCGACGTCCGAGCTACCTTTCGCTTTTCAACCTGAGCTAGGACACAATTTTTTACCTTGCTTGCACTCTAAATATTTGTTTCGTTTTTACGTGTTGTTTATTAATATCCAAGGTGGTATTTTTTTCCATTTTGTGGGTGATACATATGGCTGAATTACGCCGAGAATTCGAAAGCTATAAAATGTTTTTCGGGTAGCAAGTTTACAAGAATAGCAATATGGCGTGGTTGTCAATATTGACGAAATAAGCTTGTCATCTCACTTCATATTCATGTTACTATTCACAAACGCTTCTTCTTATGAAACATCGTTTCTGTAGAATTGTATTGTGTACAGCAAATGAACGTGGTGACCTCTGCAGCAATGTTCTGTACACGATAAATTATACGAAGATGTTTCTTATGTTTCTGTAACCGACACAAAATGCCGACATTTCTACTTACTATAACAGAGGCACACCTCTGTGCTATTGTGGTATGTATTGAACTTCGCTTGTGATACGTTGCTAATAAATAGGTGAATAAACCACATTTCCCGCCTACTCCTTTTTCTTGACCAAACAAAATTGTCTTGCTTCAGGACGTGCTGGCTCGCGCGTATTCAACTAAGAAAGATATCCAAACAAATGCTTTGTGCACATGCTGAAAGTCTAAGAAATTAGCAACTGAAAGTTGTCGAAAACAAAGTGTGCAGCATCAACACAATCTGAAAAGCAAAATGCAAGCGGTGTTTGTTCAGGCTTGCGGCACACAAAGACAGTCGCGCTCGTTCAGGCCATAGCAGACGACAAGCGGCATAGCGTTTCCTCATTTCCCATCAACGAAAGCGTTGCCATTGCGGGATGGTTAATTTTTTTTTGTTTTTTGTTTTAACAGTTAGGCCTACAAAGCCCCCGGGGACACATCGGCGCTAGAGACGCAATTATGGGTTACCAGGGGGGTATACAATCTGACCTAGCCGTGTCTGAGTCTCGTGAGCACTTGCGCATAATTTTGCGGCGCTTTTTAGTTGCCGAGCTCCCGATCTGCGCGTAATGAGGACAAGTATTTAGCCCATGGTTCTGCGGGAAATCACATTTTCTCAAATCTAACGGTGGATATGGTATCAACCGATGGTCCTCTACATTTCGCGCCTTAGAATCACAGGCCCTAATAGAGTAACTAAAAATATGATTAACATGTACTAGTTACTTGTTGCCAGAATACCGATTGAAAGTCCTTTTACTGGGCCTACCTCACCCCCTGTTCACTTTGCGCAACAAAAAAAAAATTTACCACCACAATCCTTTTTTTTTTAAATTCTCTAAAATATTCCCTGAAGCACCTGTATACAATACTCTCTTACGAAAAATGCACCTTATTACTGTAGACACTACAGTAATAAGTAACGACGAGTAAGAACACCTACATCCATTGTTTATATAAATTTTCGACGAAAAAGCAGTGACTGCGGGCATACAAAGGTTACATTCTTCAAGTGGCCATGAATACAAAATACAAGTATAGTTCACTTCAAATATTGCGTCTTTCACATAACACTGACACCACTTTTAACAGAAACGTTTCTAAAATATGCTATAAAAATTGAAAAAAAAGATAAAGGACATGCAACCTACTAGCTCACTGCCCGCACCAGAACGTATGGCGTAATATGGGCAGCTCTGCGATTGGCGGGAACCAGCAAAAATAAACGCAAGTTAGGCAGGCCTGATAAGCTTGCAAGGACGAGCTATGTGCGCTTCCATTGATTGCATTAAATGTGATAGGAGTAAGAATGGTGAGGTAAACTATGACAGTTAGAAATGCACGGGCAAGCATAGAAGCACAAGTGCATACTGCACGCAGGGAGGTTGTTATGGCTGCACAGCAGTCCGTAGCTTTAGGGTCGTATAGAATGACACTGGACAATTGGTAAAGGCGACATTGTCTTTCGTGACTTTGTTTGTCGGGCATGCTGAATGTATCACCTACTGATGACTATCAATCGTAACAGAAATACGCCAGGTACAAATCAAGCCACAAACAAAGCTAGTGCTTAAAATCTGCTTGAGTGCTACTCTGGCGCCATCTAGAGGACTGACTGTAAACGAGGCATGAAGAGACGTTTCGTCGTTCACTGTAGGCAGCTTGTCGACATACTTAAACATTGTTTTCAAATACGTGCTCTGGATACGTCATGGGAGAGTTGGCGCACCTTCCTCACATCCACAAATTCATACACCGACACTAACAATGTGTGGACACAGATACGAAAACTCAAAGGACAACAAACACACAGCCTGCATCTGGTTAGTACAACAGGGGACGCGCTCGAAGACCAGGCTAACAATCTTGCAGAACATTTCCAACACGTGTCCAATTCAGCACACTACACAAACAGTTTCATGAAACACAAAATATTTTTAGAAAAGGAGTTCCTGCGTAATAGCAACAAGTGGCCCACTTCTTACAATTCTCCATTTTCAATTCACGAGCTGAAGACTGCTGTGACCACAAGTAAACTTTCAGCTCCAGGTGGAGACAAGACTGGGCAATTGGTCTTTCGTGACATTGTCTTTCGTGACTTTGTTTGTCGAGCACGCTGAAGGTATCAGCTACTGATGACTATCAATCGTAACAGAAATACGCTAGGTACAAATCAAGCCACAAACAAAGCTAGTGCTTAAAATTGAAAAAATATAAAGGACATCCAACCTACTAGCCCGCACCAAAACGTATGGCGTAATATGGGCAGCTCTGCAATTGGCGGGAACCAGCAAAAATAAACGCAAGTTAGGCAGGGCTCATAAGCTTGCAAGGACGAGCTATGTGCGCTTCCATTGATTGCACCATGATACAACACCTACAACAATACACTCTTGAAATACTCTTACACATATACAGTAAAATATTGCTTTCGGGGCACATTCCAGGCTCTTTGAGGGAAGCCATAGTAGTGGCTTTCATAAAGAAAGGGAAGGACCCTTCCTCTTCTTCCAGTCATCGTCCCATTGCCCTGACGAAATGCCTGTGTAACCTCTTCGAGAAGATGACGAACAGGAGACTCGTGTACTTTTTAAAGTACAGTGGTCTCCTGTTGCCAGGCAGGCAACCAGATGCCAGGCAGGCGTCAGGTCGGGGCGATCTACCAACAATCAACTCGTTGCATTAGAGTCATATATCAAGGATGCTTTTCTCCACAATCAGTATTGTATACTGCTTGGCGGTACGGAATCCTAAGCGAGCTGAAGTCATTTGGCATGTCGGGTAACATGCTAAACACACTTGCCAGCTACATGTCTGAAAGAACCTTTCGTGTAAGACTTGCAAGTGCAGTGTCTAGGGTTCATGTGTAGAAAAATGGCGTGCCATAAGGCGAAGGTTTGAGTTGCACTATTTATTGTAAAAATGAACTCACTAGGAAAGGCATTGCTACCATCAATTTCCTGCTCAATCTATGTAGACGACGTACATATATTCTCTAGGTCTTGTAACCTGTCTATCTGCGAGCGCCAAGTCCAGCCTGGTGCTAACAAATTAGCTGTCTAGGCAGATAGCAATGGTTTTAAATTTATTCCAGAAAAGTGTACTTGTGTTTCGTTTTCGAAGAGGCGTGGCATTCGGCAGGATCAAGCCATCAAACTGAATGGTGTCCAAGTTCAAGTCAGAAATGAACACAAGTTTTTAGGTGTTGTCCTTGACGAAAAGCTCACATTCATTCCACATATACAACTCAAGTATACTTGCTTAAAGGGTATGACTATACTCAAGGTTCTCTCCAACACTTCATATGGTGCTGACGAACAACTTCTTTTACGTGTTTTCACTAGCCTGATAGGTTCACTACTGGAATATGGAAGTGTTGTTTATGGGTGTGCAAGTAAAACATCCCTCAAAATGTTGGACCCATTGATTCATCTTGACCTTCGCCTGGCATGTGGTGCCTGCCACATCAGCCCTGTCGAAAGCCTCTATGTCGAGTGTAATAAATGGAACGTACATCGTCAGCGAGCATACACAAATCTCCTTATGCTTTTAAAATGTCATCCATGCCTCAACATCTTTTAAAAAAGTTTTTTGTGTTACATCTATCACTGTACTTTAGCTATATCGACCATCGTTCTCTGCGTTCTTCTCTTACAGAGCCAAAGAGGAAGCTTCAGGGCTTCCTGTCTTCGTTTTAGATACCATCCAAACTTCTGTACCAGATTTTATAGCACCATGGCATCTCCGCCCTGTATCATGCGGCACATCTTTTGCACATATACATAAAAACCGGCTCCCAGATGTGCAATTTTGCAGCACTTCTCCTATTTGCAGCAGACATATTAGTGTTATGAATTTTATACGGACGCCTATAATACTGCCACTTCTGTGTCCTGCGCTGCGCACGGACCCGGCCTTAATGCTACTAAAACTCTGAGTAGTAATACTAGTAATTTTCGGCAGAGGATTTTGGTGTACTTGTTGTTAATGATATACTTCAAAGCCACATCCCACAACCCATTATCTATACAGATTCCCTCAGTGTTGTGTGGGCATTGCCCACATGTTCTCAATGTGATCGTCAAGTGTATTATGTCGGTATATGTCCACAATATGGAACTGGTCCTTTGCTGGGTCCCTGGCCACTGTGGTATAGCCGGGAACGATGCCGCGGATCGAATGGCTGCTGCTGGTACACTCTTGAATACCGGAGACAAAGCCGAATTACCCTATGCCGACGTGAAGCCACACATCAGACAACTTCTCAAAACATGGCAAACACACTGGTGTGAACAAACCGAGAAGTTACACGTATTAAAACCACACTTGGGACCATACACCACCGACACACGTAATCGATACACTGAAGTCACCTTGGCTAGATTACGGATAGGGCACACATATGCAACGCACTCGCACCTTCTTACTGGATCTCCAAGAACTCTGTGCAGCAGGTGCGGAGAGGCCCTATCTGTGATACACAGCCTCATAGAATGCAAGGCACTAGAAACAACACGACACAAAAACCTCACACAACTATACTCACAACACATTCCACTACACCCACCATACTTCTTAGGAGACGACACCATAATTACCCACAAGTGTACTTTTAAGTTTCTTAGCGATGTCCAGTTTTTACTCCTGATTACTTACCATGCATATTGACACCCTAGCCCTTTACACCAGTCATCTACATTGTCTGTTATGTCATCTCATCTGTATTTCAGCTAAACGTTTTACAGTTACTGTCACTTCGTTCTCACAAAACAAGTTTCTCTTGGCGCTCTTTGCCATTAGTCGGAATTTGCGCCATAAAAACCTCAATTATCCTTATCATCAGGTACGTCATGGATGACGTCACAAAGTAAGCACGTTCCCGGGAGAATGGACAGTTTGATTTAAATTGTGTAATTTCTCAGTGAATAAATCTTCTTTTGTTCCTGGAAAAGCACGGCGGCACTTTGGAACAGCAAATCTATCGAGTAAAATTTACTTGTATTTTGTCTTCATGTCCCTTGAGCGTCGGTTTCTATCATCGTTTCTTTGTCTTCTACCGTCTTTACCGTACGCTGTATGGTGTGGGAGAGCAGGAACACATCAGTAAGCCCTTCCTCCTCGCTCCCAACCCAAGACCAGTGAGAAAACCTAATGACCATCGCAAGCCTAGAAAACCGGTGGCGCGTGTTCAGGAGGGTGGGCAAAACACGTAAATGCACATTCCTAGACGAAGACCTCCCACCAGGGAATGACCATACCACCTTCCGCTCTGCAGTGTACACTGACAAAACGGAAGCGCCTGTTTCAGATCCTTATCCGCTTCGGTTTTAGTCCGTGGATGTAATTAATAAAAGAGTAAACTTATACCACCGGTGCCCTCAACTGCGCCTTCCTTTTCATCACAAGCTGGTTGGCAAACAGTGAGACTCAAGAGAGCGAAAATAATGCAACGTGAATCATTGTGGGCGGTCTGCCAACAGGTATCAACACACAAGCTGATGCAGTCGGTCTACTCAGAATTTTACTTCTGAAAACAAAGAGAGCATTAAAACTTCGAATGGTACTGAGGCGCTCTGAAGAGCGCCAGAAATTCTGGAGATGGTGCAGCAAACACGCGAGGGTGCCATAGTAGAAGACAATTGCCGAGCCAGGTATGATTGTAGCATACTCCTATGCGCCACGGTGGTCCCATTGAAGGCGACAAATCTTTTGAGCACGCTAGTCGGCACGTGGCGTCTTTTGAGATAGTGGTGGGAAGACAGATTTCCAGGGACGTGCTGTCTCGTTGCCTCCAACTCGAAGGCCAACTAAATATCTTTGTAAGCAGCAGCCACTGTCTCCATCTTGTTCTTCAATCTCCCGAATTGGTGACGCCGGACTTCGTGCCTAATGTCCAAACTCCTGCGTCCATTTTGTATCCTCACCGGGAGCTCCTGCCTCGCTCCTCAACGGTGGCCATTCCACATGTACGCCATAGCCTCTCATTCCTGCTGTGTTCTGTTGCTCTCTTTGCATCCACAACAACCATCCCGCTAACTCCTTCTTTCCACCTTCAGCGAAAACCCCCAAACCTTTCATAGCCACACTCTTAACTTTTGTTTGCCACGTCAGCCCGTCATAAACATCATTAGCTGTGATGTTTATCTACAGTGGTGAAAACCTAGTGGACGAAATCGGTCTGGGCGTTGGTATCGCGTGCACATTTTCAGGTTCCGGGCAGTAATATTCATAATAATAAAAGGCACTCTGTACGTTTATAGTGCCCCAACCAAAATAAATACATAGCGCCCTTTGACAAACAAATGAACAATGGCAAACTGCGGGACAGCGGTGTAGCAAGCGGTGAGAAGTTTAAAAAAATGAGAGATCCGAAATTGGGGGATGAGAAGAATGAGACAGTACATCACCGCACTAGCAGGGGTTTGTCACACCTCACTTCCCGGGAGCACACTCATGATTCGACAGCCTTGCGTTGCAAGGTCACGAGTTCACATATTAGGGTCTTCGGAGGAATGACGCTCCGGCGTATTTCCAGCTCCCTCTCGCGTCACGAATGCATTTCTCTTGGACATGCCGCCGCCCCCTCAGGACACGCCCGACAAAGACTGCTGTCCAGAGAAGAGGGCATAGAGAGGCGGGACACTGGGGCCGGCGCCCGACCTCTCTTCTTCAGCCCCCTCCGCCCTCACCCCCCGGGATGACCTCTTTTGCAAGGATGCTTTGCTGGCAGCTCTTTTTTGGCCGGCTTCCGGCGTGCGTTCGCTTTGTCACCTGAAGCGTTCGGCGCCGTATCCCGGGTGAACAACCTTGGCGCCGCATGCCCTGCGTCTTCGTTTCCCTGTTCGGTCATGCCATATTCCTTCGCGCTGGGGCTCTGTTCCATGTGATTCTTACGCAAGCAAGTATTCAGTGGTAGGCGTCGTCCAGTGAGGCATCACTGTGCCCAATGGAAACTTTGGCTGAGGGCAAAAACTAAAACAAAGGCGAGTTACCTGCAGTATCATAGAGGGCCGTGTTGTACGCTTAAGAAATGTTAGGAAGCTGGGCGTCCTAGTCGCGATCATAATGGAGACGCATTTTGCGAGCATGTACTGACTGTCTTGTGAAATTTTTCTGCAAGTCCACCATATTCTGGGTGGTATGCTGTGGTAACCATGAAATTTGTTGGGAAAGAACAAAGAAATTAGTTGACTACTAGCTACAGGAGTACCTTCCACGGTATGTAGGCAGCTGATGAGGACATCAATGATGCAAGAAGAAAGCTTGCAGGAGAAAATATGGCAGCAGGTGTGAAGCGCATATGTAAGCCCTTAGCGCGTAGTATATTCGGGGGCAACTGTAATCTGCCTGTTTCCAGAACGGTAAAAGGGTAACGACCCACAACGTCCCATCCTACACATTACGGTGGTTATGCTGGAACGTCAATCTATTGAACTAGGCCTCTTTTGAGGGGAGCAATATCTCTACCGGCGCAGGCACAGGTAACAAGCCGTAACGTAACTGTCCATCGACCGCTAAACTCCAGGACAGGAAAAGTTTCTAAGCACGCAGTCGTATGTCATATCCACTCCAAGGTTACAAGCACAGGGCGCGTCATAAAACCGCTGAAGCATGAGAGAGCGGACATAAGGCTGTAAAGCAAAAAGCTCGTCCGGCCGTTCCGCACAGACGTTTCACCGGGATAAGACGCCATTAGGCAGCATAAACGCATTCAGTGAATGGTCGGGTGGCTCAGAAATAAGACGCTCGATGCTCGACCCATACGAGGGGTCAAAACTTTGGTGCTACTAATGTTTAGCACGTCTGAAAACGGATACGCAGGAGTCATCATCATTTTCAGTGGACAGAGGGGGTCAATCGGATGACAAAAGCAAGCTGTCCGCATCCCTGTGAATTCATCCAGACCTAATGACGACCGAATAGTCGTATTGGTAATGTTCTAGCGACCAGGAACAGTGGTCCACACTTGTCCAGAAACCAACACAGTCAACATAGGTCATGATGGTCCGTAACCACAGTAAATGATTTGTCATACAAATATGAACGGAGCTTGCTCATTTGGCAACAAGAGCGAGGCATTAAAATTTCGTTATGGAATACTAACGTTTAGCCAGGAACAATATTCTACTGCCGCACGCTATCACGCCATGAGAACACTACGACGACGGCTGTAGCGCAAAGCGCTTTGCACAAACAACGGCGACGACGGCGATGGTGGGCGGCACGTTTCCTGGCTCAGTCTGTCCAATGGTTAACGTGTACGTGGGGAAAATTGATCTGTATATCTTCCATTGTGCCTGTTCTTTCTTCTACATCATGTCAGAATATATTTGTAAGCGTACATTTTCGTGCCGGTTTAGTTATTGTTTAGGAAATACGGCGTAATTTTGCAGAAATTCTGCTTTACAATGCACCAATTACCGAACTCTTCAAAAACTGAGAAAAATACACTTTAGGTAAAATTTCTTATGCGGAATATAACTAACCATTCTGAAAAATTTGCAGCAACACATTAGAAATGTACTGCGTGTGATTATTTACTGTAATTTTTGTACGCGGCACCTGCAACATCCTGATGACGCACTAAGAGGAGTACATACTTCTACCCCTTTTATCGACACCCTCGCAAGTTCCTAGAGCAGTTGTCAAGTCCTACGACCTTTCTACGTGGTTTATTGATTTTGTCCGCAATTTTAAGCATAAAATATACATCAACACGAATGTAAAGCTTCACAAAAGACATTCGGAAAAAAAGGACCTATTATGCATAACAAGAACTAATTTTTCCGGTATTGCGTAATTGTCGACAGCCTAATTCAGCAAATATTTGCGGACTTCCAACGAATCTCCAATGTATTGCCGCGACCTAGGCATTGGGTTTGTTTGTTTATGTTTTGTTTTTACTGCCTGGCCGCGCCCGGCTATGTTATCTGTGTCCCAAGCGAAGCGCGTGTCCCATTGTTTATTGTTATGCCGCACTGGTTATCTCATTCGGAAACCGAGAGCGTTTCGCCCTAACGTCACTAGCCTCGAATAATCTTCTTTGATCTACAACGTTCTAGATGTAAATCGACGGGTATAGAAACACTCGCGCCGAAAGATTAAAGCCTGCAGAGCAGACGCCGCGGGATTCCGTTCGCCCACGCTTGCTCGCTTGCGTGCGTCGCTCTGCTGACTGCTGCTTCGCCGCCTGCGTATTCTTTGAGTAGTTATGGGAGCACAGGTTCGCTCCAAATAATTGTTGAAGACAAATGCGTCGTCTTTGGCATCATGACATCTGGTGGGGTGCGGCGTATGCACCTTTTATGCTCCCAACAACCTCTGGAAGCCACAAAGCCAGCCTAACTCGTGTCAGCCGTCGACAGCAAGGTCTTCAGCCAGAGTTCAGACTGCTTCCAGATAAAGTGAAGAAAGAAGACGTGAAAACCATCATGACCAAAGCAGGCACCATGACATCTGGTGGGGTGCGGCGTATGCACCTTTTATGCTCCCAACAACCTCTGGAAGCCACAAAGCCAGCCTAACTCGTGTCAGCCGTCGACAGCAAGGTCTTCAGCCAGAGTTCAGACTGCTTCCAGATAAAGTGAAGAAAGAAGACGTGAAAACCATCATGACCAAAGCAGGCACCATGACCAGCGCTGCCAATCCTCCCCTCGTTCTGCAGCAACACCGGGATCCACCATCATTTCGTAGATCACCTACGTAAGATCCTGAGTAACGGCTGGAGCATCTTGAGAGGGTCCGAATGTTTAACCGATTGGATGACGACAAAACACTCAGGCTAGTGTTTTTGTACCTTGAAGACTCCGCACGAATTATGCTCAAGAACAACGAACGTGCGCGTACAACCTGGGATTTATTCAAGACCGAGCTCTCGAAAACGTTCACGACTCTGGTACGCGAGGAAAGGACCGATCAGCTGCTGCAGACACGCACGCAGCATCCAAATGAAAGCGTGCTCGTGTTCGTTGAGGAGCTGAAACGACTTTTTCGCCGTGCGAAGCCAAACATAAGCGAAGATAAGAAACTAAGGTTTCTGATGCGAGGGGTTCAGCAAGAGCTCTTCGCATGCCCGTGCTCGCTCATTTCGACAAAACGCCGAAACAGAAATCAACACGGACGCCAGTGATATTGGCTCGGTTGCCGTCCGCGTCCAAAAGCAAAGCGGTTGCGAAAAGGTAATCGCGTATGCCAGACGTGGTATGTCGAAGGAGGAGAAAAACTACTCTGCCTCTAAGAAAGATTGCCTGGCTATTATAAGGGCGATTTATAAATTTTGCTCATACGTTTATAGAAGGCCATTAGAGGTTGGGACAGAACACCATGCGCTGTGTTGGCTCGCCAATTTGAAGGACCCCTCTGGCCGTGCTAGGCGGTGGAGCTTGCGCCTGCAGGAGTTCGACGCTACAGTCATCTATAAATCCGGCAGGAAATACTCCGACGCCGATTGCCTGTCCCGCGACCCCGTCGACCCACCACCACAAGACTCCGATGAAGACAGCGCGTTCTCCACAGTCGTGACGGAGAGCGGCCTTGCCTCCCAGCAGCGGGCCGACCCCGACTGAGACGTCATGATCGACTACCTCGAAGGACGCTACGTCGCCGTGCCTAAAGCGTTCAAACGCAACGTGCTCTCGAAGCAAAAAACGAGATCTCGCTCGACAATGTTCCACTTCTCTCCGCACTTCACAAGGCGTTCACGCTAGAGGCGGCGAGCGGCGTCTATGTGTTCCCTGTGGTGAAATTGCAAATGCTTTATTTGCAGCTACAGAATCGTCGGTTATTTTGGCGTTTCAGAGGCGCACATGATCACTGCACCCGTAAACCTTCGTTGCAGGGTGAAAGGGCCGACGTATGGCTTTGCAAATACATAAATTTTCCTTCAAGAAAAGGGGATCCAGCAATGACATTGCGTCTTTGTCTACAAAGCTCAATCTGTCAAGGATATACTATTGTTCTGAAGTGTTCCTTCGGTACAATACAACGGACCATCAGTAAAGAAAGACCCATGTGCCGCAATTCTTACGTTATTCTGAAATGACCAAAACTAGACAGGCTTGAAGATTTTCATTTCCAGCCTATGATTCTACTAATTTTCAGAAGGCGCCAACGACCATTCTCAATCTATAACAGATGAAAGTGCTGCCCGAGATCAGTACCGCATTCCCGGATTGGGTGCAACAAAAATGATTTACCAGCTCTTCGCACAGAACACTTCGTTTATAGTTGGGCCAATGAATGTAAAGCTATGGCCATTTCGGCATGTACACACTGTGCTCAGTGTGTGTGCCAGTTGAGTGACCCGTTGATGTATGCGTTGGTTCCGAAAGAAATTGAGGGAAGCTTGCACTTACGCGCAAGACTTGAATGGTGAAGCTGCTGTAGGTGATCATTGGCGAACGCAAAGGTGTTTTAGTATCGCTGTAATGTGGTGGTTCACGTCGGTGGCATGGAATTGAAATGACCTGATGTTGAGCAACGCCAGAGTGAGCTCGTCGTGTGGGTCCATGTTAATGAAAGCCACCCTAGCGGATGCTTTGCTCCCCCAGCTTCTCAAAGCACAACCTCTTCCGCGGTCATGCAAACTCATCGCAGCCGTGCCATGAGGAGTGGTGGTGGTGGTGGTAAAAAACCTAATTTATCCAGAGCTGTTAAGAAACAGCCGCCTGATGTGAGCACCGGAGTCAATGACACCAACAGCAGATCGACATTCAAGTCGCGCCTCTTCTACTCTACCGAGGGCATGCGGACGCCGACACAAGGACGAGCGAAAGAGAGGCGCACGTCATGATGTGTCATTCTCGTTCCGAGAAAGTGCCGCAAATTTCGATACGGCGAACGTTGGAGTTGTTTGTGCCCAGTATTAGCCAATCTCTCTAAGTCGGTATGCTTGGCTTGGCCAACGTGAGCTCGAGGACGTGGAGGAGGCTGCAGTTTTTTTTTACCAATATTGGCCAATCCCCCTAGCAGTGTTGGGGAGTTACCAGTCCGGAATTGGAATGAATCCGGAATCATTCCACCTTTTCGCGACCCCGGAATGGAATGGGAGTGGAATGGCGACAATACTTCAAGGAATGGGATGGGAATGGAATTAAGCGCATTTTGCCCGGAATGGAATGGGAATGGAATTCCATAAATTTTTTCCCAAAATAAAGCGCACTTTTCCTTCTACGCGCTGTCTTTTGTCAAAATATGCAAAAATACGCAATAAATCCCACTAGCCCAAGTTCAAATATTAGTAAGCCGGAGCCTTGAATTTAACAATAATGCAGTACTGTTAAAATCGATTGGCTGATTACAAGCACGGTATATTTATAAGCAGCGATTCTACTACCATTATGTCCTTATATACAGCTCTGCTACGAAGTTCGTCGCGATTCTCCGCGTAATAACCGCGGCTCTAAGCCATTGGTATCCGTCGTGGGGAACTACCGCGGCGGCATCCCAACCTTTCTCTCCCACCAACTTCCCCTTGTGATTTTTTACCTTGGCGGCGCCTTCGCCCCGGCAGCGAGCACAAAAGGGTGGGGATGTCTCCCCACCCTTCACCTTTGTTTTTTGCATCCAAAACCGTCGATGATTGCATCCCACTTCGCCGTCATCGGGACGCTGGCGCGGTGCTTGTGTTCACTGCAAAATTTCGCATATCAGCTTACGCCCCAACCCCCCTCCTCCCCCAGGACCTTTTGCAATACTGTCCCTCCTGTCTAGACACTCGGACGCCTTTTCCCGAACTATAGTGTATAGGATCTTCGCAATGTTATCTGCTGCGTGTTCTTTAGGTGTTAGCACCACGGTTTTTGTTGACTGACCACTATCAAAACCAAACTATGCATCAGATAGAGTATTTGTGCCAAAAAAGAAATTTTCCATTTGACGATAGATAACTTTTTTTAGTTTCTTAGAAAATACTGGAAGAACCGATATTGGCATATAGATAGACAATGCCCTTCATGTATTTCATATAATCCATGGTTTTTTCACCTGGGTGTACAAAACACCTGATTCTGAGGTTCCTTTATAAACATGAACGGGGGTGGGGGGCGAGAGGGCAATGTGTTCTATGATGAGTTTGTCTGGTTTCATCTGAATGTTATTTATGTCCAAAGCTTTGAAATTTTGAAGGCTTCCTAAATGTTCGTTAAATTTCATATACATCCGTAGGCTGAACGAAATAGCTACCAATAATCTTCCAATAATATCGAAGCTTCCAATAATAATAGTGTTTTGAACCGATTCCTACTCTGCGATAAACGGCCGAACAAGTGGCTGATCTGCGGTGTTGATAAAGTACGTTATAAATTGATTACCAATGTCACTACCGATTATCTCGGGAGGATTTACTAGGATATTGTCAGTTGCGAAATGATTCCGTCTACGCATCAAAACACCCTTTAGAGCTTTTCACGCAGTATCCGGGTGCCTGTTACTGATATCTGACAAAAAAGAATGATAAAAAGCAGCCTTTGCTCGCTTTAGGTCTTGGTTAAGTAGATTACGCTCCATCTTGAATTCCTACCGCGCCATCGGCAATCTTATTCGCAAGGATGCGTGATAGAGTTTGTTTTTGCTTTTTTTGTGTGTTTTGAGCTCGCGTTACTCAAGGCTTTCCTATATTCTTTGATTGCGTGAAGGTTGTGAACGCTTAGTGCCTATTGTAAATGGCGAGCAACGTTATCATTACTCAGAATAGGCGTAATTTCGCGGATTTGTATCAAATAAAAACGACCATTCACAAGCGCTTATTGCGGATCTACACCATCTGGGGATCTTTAACGTGCCCCGAAATCTGGAACACACGGCCGTTTTTGCTTTTCGCCTCCATCAGAAAAGCGGCTGCCGCGTCTGGCAATCGAACCCGTCATCTCGTTCTGAGCAGCGCAACGCCGTAGCCCCTGAGCCACCGCGGCGGCCTAAATGTGTTGCAGACACTCACTGAGTTTTGAGAGCCTCGAAGTGTTGCTTTTTTGTTGTTTGTTTGTCATATAACATAAAAAACTGGGCAATCATCACCTAGGATTGATGCGATACTACCGGCCGAATAAACGTTTCGATATTGTAATCAACAGGACAAAGGCATATGTAACTCAAAGGCAGTTTTTATTACCTAGAAGCCGAAGCCTTTTACAACCATTCTTATATCATGTCTCCGTAGTCATGAGAACATTTGGCGTAGTCATCAGAAAATTGGCTTAAAAATGTAAATTTATTCTTCTTCGATATCCACTCAGCGTGCATTCGCGTGTATTACTGAATTGTGTTTTAAATTGTGATCTCCGAAACATTCTGGTACAACCAACTGTTAGTAACCCAACTGATCCACTCTACCTGCAATAATGCGGTTTCGGATTGACTTTACCGCATTTGGAAAGGTCATTTCGTCGGCTGTAAGGATTATTAGAGAATTATCAGTTTTGTTTGCTTGTATCTTTCTGTTAAAAGGGTTCTGAAATACCTTCCGCGGATGCATAGATGTACATGTACCCAAATAAAGCAATGTATTAGCAATCTCCGCCCGCAAGAATTTTGTTAAAGCCATGAGTATTAGCTGAGAAATGGTAAATAAAAAATCACGCATTATCGTCGCGCCGCGTTTTCTCCTCCTTTCAACTTACTCTCTGCTGTTGACGGTGCTTGAGCCTTCACTCCCATGATGCTGCGCTCCTCAGCAGTGACGCACTTCTGCTATTCCGCTGCTCAGACTGCCGTCTGCTACGGGCAAGCTTTGTTGACACCATGAATCCCGCACTCCGCTAAAGGCTGTAAAAGCGAACGAACAATCTGGCCGCATGTGTGCGGCGGCCTGCCTTGCTTTTTCGCGGTGTACGTTGCTGCAGTTGCTATCGGCGGCACGTGACGTTTTTTCGGCGGCGGACTCGCAGCCGCACGCGGAGGATCGTGCACGCGTTCTCTTTCATGCACCGCGCACTGTTTATCCAAAAAGCGCCGTATCAGATGTGGCCCCGCTGGTGCCGGGTCTTATTTTGCGGCGGCGGTAATTCCTGCCGGCGGCTTGTGAAAAAGACAATTTACACCGATACAGAACCCGTGTACAAAACGCTTCAATCATGTGACCAGTTTAGCTTGGGGCGACGCGTGGTGAAGAGCGACAACGTGTGCAAAACATGCTCCACCGCGGATCTCAGCTTTCTAGCGCTGGAGCGAGCGCCATTTCTTTGACAATCTCAAACATTGGTTGCCTCGGAAACAAGGCACAAACCAGTCTAGAAGTCAGTTACGGTTCCGTGATCCCGGTTCAGCTCGGGGCACCACCTCGCGACATGCGGGCACTGCAGGCGTACCACTCACTCCCACTGGGAAGTGCGAGATGGGTTTGGCATTACAGGAGGCGGTGGTGTGTGTGTTGTAAACGCCTTTCTTTTGCGATGAAATGCGCCGTTGCGCTTCTGTGGGTGGATAGTGCTTCCCATGGTCTGGATTATCTTTCTAGGGCAACGTACGACTCAACCTCGCATGGGGTATGTGCAGTGTGCGTGGCTAAAATCCATCTCGGCTTCTGCGCCAGAGTTAAGTGACTTGCTGTTCGTGCCCGCAAACCGCGCGCGAGGTGAGTGCCGAATTTACGACGGACAGGAGGAGGCAACCCATCATCTGTCAATCGCGGATCAGACTTGCTACGCATATTGTGACGTTGCGTTCGTTCGAAACGCATCTCTGGATTGTTTTGAAGTTGAATAAAATGTGTGCGTCAAACCCGGGGATTCGGCTCAGGGCGTTCTCTGCGATTGCACGAAAGAAGTGCCACGGGGCTTCAACCCTTTCTTTATGAAACGTACTCAGGTAAGAGAATATCCATGTCGTGTTATGACCATGTTGCATTCAATACAAACGTTTAAGCGTTTGGTTACACTTGTTTCGTTTGTCGTAAAATGTCCAAGCACTCCGGCACTACGCTGGCAGATCAGCCGGCAAGCCGACCCTGAGCAGACGACTCATCTCTTTGCCGGAAGTGCTTGAAAAAGTCGCCCAATAGCTGAATGTCTAGCTCATGACGAACATCTGGGAATCAATGACGTAGACATGTGAAGATGGCGGCGTCCAAAAACACGAAGTGAAGGCTGAGAAAAAAGGACAAACTTTGCAACAAATGTGTGAGCTTTCCGCAGCGCGTAAAACAGTAATACTTGGCACAGATAACGTTTACGACCCACTCTAACGATTGCTCTAGTTCATTTAGTGTGCTCGAAACGCCTTTCAGGGCTCCTTTAAAGGATCACAGGAATTTCCACTCGTGTACGTAATTTTTCTTGCCAGCAATGCCAAGCAAACGATTCAGGGTCAGGCACGGATGTTTGTTGACACGGATAGGCAACGCATTTTAATATCCCAGTTCTTCATTGGTCAACCTTATTATTTGGCTTTTTCGAAGCGCATGTACTTTTACCACGACATGAATTGTACAAAAACGTTAGATTTGTCGGAATTGCGTGATGAATCGCGTTGGAAGGTTAATATGTTACTTTGAGAAAAGGGTTCCTTGATGACCATACCAAGCTTTCTTTGAGAGAATTTCTGCGAGGTCTCCTTTTCTTTCTTTTCAACACCCTGGATCTCAACAGTTCAGTAAAAACACACATGACAACAACAAAGGCATATACGGAGTGTTGAATTGCAACTGATTGTTTATAAAAAAACCTTTACATACGAGATATGGCAACGAAAACAGTATGAAACAGAAAAAGCAGAAATTAAAAATGCAGCACACCTAACTCCTCCGGCATTGCCCATGCTATGTGCACGTGCTTTGTTCAAGTACGTAAGTTGTTTACCTGTAAGAAAAATGGAAGCCACACTGATACACACTGATACCGTAAAATCTGTTCTGTTTAAGTAATATACAAGGTTGTCTAATTGGCACTTGTGCCCAATGCAGTGTAATATTAGATGTTTACTTTGCACACACGCTGCTTACATTGAGATGACAGGTTTTCTGTCAGCCCTTATTTCAGATTACAATAATTTATCTCAAGAGATCATTTATTATAGATCCACTCTGCCGTTCGAAACAGTTTTCACATAAAACAAGAATTCTGTAAACACTTTTTGCGTGGCTTCCAATGCTTGGTACGGCATTCCAATGCTGCATGGCATGGGATGCCAAAAATAGCCGGGTTGTCGCCTTTGTTTCCCTTAAAAGCTTACAACTGTAAGAAACATCACGCCATTCGCTGGATTGCCACGCTTGTTTGCGTAAAAAGGTCTAACATACACTTTTACTTTTTTAGAACGAAAGGAATTAATGGGGGGTACACAAGCATCACCGACGTCATATCGGTCACGCGAATGACATAACCAGAAAAAGCTCCATAGGCGCGGCGGTGCTAGGATTCGAGCCCACGATCTGTCTTGCGGCAACGGGAGGTGTGAGATGTTCTTGCGACCGACCCATGAAGTCATTGGTCCCATGACTGACCTATCAAGACAGATAATGATACTAGCGTATATCTTTGAGTGATTCGAAACTAAACTGATAATCCCTTTACAAATTCTTAAAAACATTTCACACTGCGCTTGCCTCTGCTTGGGGGCTTAATGGTTGAAACCTGGCGACACGTGTACCCCAGGGTCGGTTTCAATTCTGGCCGCCCTCTATTACCGTAATGTTCGTGTTTATTGGCGCAGTGGGGTGTACTATATCGTCGGCTTCAATTTATATACCCGTGAATCCGTCAAAATAGCCGATACACCACTTCACCACCTCGGCGCTGCATTCGCTTTGTCTCACACGGTTTGAACTTCAAATGAATAGATTGCAATCGATGCCATTCCACCCCATGTTTGACCAATCGATTGTAATCCAGCTTAACCTGCCATATTTACTTAGTATCACTTAATCTGTTTTAGTCTACCTTCATTACAGATTTCAAATTCTATTATACTTTAATCACACAATAAAAATTATCACACTTCACTCACACACATTAATGAGATATATATTGAATCATCTCCTATACATGGCTGGCGCGCAATGGTTTCGTCAGTTCTTTCTTCGGCCGCATAAGTTTTTGTATCTTTCGTGTCGATGGCGGCATCATTCCCGATCAAGTGCTAATGAGGCAATGATGCTTTCGCCCTAATGAAGATATGATACGGCATAAGTGCTATTTTTGTCATAGAAAACTTCTGATACACAGAAAGAAGGCTTCAACCACTGTAGATCAGGAGAACTCCAGCATAAAAGTCATAAAAATAATGACACCACTGGGCCCAGTACTGTAAGCGTAAAAGTAGCCGTTTAAAAAGAAACTATTTATTCGGTTCACTGAAATTTGTGTGAACGTGTTTCGCAGGTACCAGCAACGAGCCTCCATTTATATCAAGATTTCCACCCAAACGTGTTTCATTTGCTAGTGTGATTTGATAACAGTTCCTGATAACAGAGGTTATCGTGAATTTATGAATTCAGAAATTTCGCTTTGCCAAGCAAGTATTTTAATAAGAAAGAGCATATCGCAGGGAGACTACACGTGCTCACGAACGGAACACGATATCTTTCACACAGGGCTATAAATCTTAATAGGAAGAAGCAAAGGTGCCGTGTTTAGGGCGTGTTCATTCCATAATAGCGCTTCATGCCCTTTGTCGACTTAAGAATAAAAATGCTCACTGAGAGAACCATTGTTCAGAAGAAAGCAATGAATTATAAGCTGTCGTAAGCAGCCTTGTTTGTTGTCGCTGATGTGGGAAACATGACGTGTGAAAATTCCAACAAACAGAAATCTGCTGAGCCTAGTGTTTTAGTGCATTTTCTCATCATTGTTTACTGATAAATAAATTGATTACGTAAAAAATACTTCCAGCCGCTTCGCATCCAAACACAAACAAGAGCCCTCTATCTCCAATGATATAAAATGGAAGGGTTTGTTTAAAAATACAGACGATATTGGTCTCACAACAGCCGAAACATGTTCTTTCCAGTACGTATCTTACTTAGCGGCCTTCTCCTCAGTGCATTAGCAGATGATACCGAAGATGATGACGGGGCCCCTGAACGATGTACAAGCACTCCTGGCACACCAAACGGATGGAATGTAAGTAGAGATAAACAAGAAAAATTTAGGAGAAGATAATGTCATGTCATGATTACACTTGTGATTGAAAAATTCCCCCTGGCAGCTCAGCCACGAGAAAGCAAAATGTTGATAGTAATCTATCGATGCAAAGTGGGGAGTAACTCTACGACAGCATCTGTTAGTTTCGGTCTGAGATTTATATGCTGCTGGTAAGTAGTTACTCTCCGTGCAAATTAACATGTGGAGCGTTTGAGCAATTCTAAAGAAACCCAAACGTCTAAACTTTGAAATCGTTCTTCTTACTTCATGTGCCAGTCTACAATAAAGTAAAAAAATAGCATTCTCTACTAAGAGAGCATCCGTAACTCCAACTAAATCGTCGGTCAAGAGGCAAGCCCAGGAAAGGGAAAGACCCCCATTCCTATTATTGGAATGCACTAATCGTTGCCTTAGAATAATGAATGGACATTTTCGCCGATTTTGGTTACAAGATGTAATATTTTATTGCTATAAACATGAAGAGTGCAACGTACAAAAACAATTACGGTGGTGATCCGTTGTTTCGGCCTGTGCGGCCTATCAAATTACATTGAGCTCAATCGATTGCTTTCGCCATCAGTTGTAGGTCATTTTTTTGGGCCTAAACTTCTCGCTAACCAGCTTTTTGAGATTATGTGGGAGCTGGTCGTGGTAACACGCAATCTTATTTACAAAAGGTACAACGACGCTATGTTACGCTACGACGAACTTTTGTGTCTAGTCTAGAGGGGGTAGGTTATGGGAATAGGAAACAACTTTTCATAGATGTGATGGGGAGGTAAAAAAAAAAATTGGAGGAACCCGGATGTGTCGAGGAAGTTAGGAGAAGGAACTATGCTTGCTAAGCGGCCTCAAACCCATAGCGGCGCCACCAGGTAGTAGGGCACCCATGCGAAGTTTAGTTTCCTCCCTCAAGACGATTACTTTTATTTATTTTTGAAATAATGCAGGTTAGATGCCAAAGCAGAAAAAGGACAAAGATACAACTGCACAATCAATACAAGCACACAACAGCTTGAGTAAAAAATGCATTTAAGTAATTTGGAGAGCGAAAAAGGAACAATTGATCAAATCAACATATCTGAAAGCCAATGGGAGTGGGAGTCAGACATTCTGGTAAAGAAGCAATTGGTGCATAACAATGGAACGTCTGGAAATAACGAGCGGGCATGTTCTTCAATTGTGTTTTAGTTCGTTTGAACAAAGCAAACTGAAACAAAATATTCTGAGCAACAAATGGGGGTCGAACAAAGCATAAACCAAGACAGTTTAAAAAACTGTGGTTAGGTAAACAGATAGATTTAATGCAATATTGGGGTTACCTAGTGATTATATGAAATTTCGATTGAGGAGCTGGCGTTGGAACAACAATGACTGCGTTTTATTATCGTGCGCTAGCGTAGAAGCGATGCATTACAACCAAGCGAACATTCCGACACTACAATGAAATCCTGTTTTGGTAATTTTTTGATGGGAATGAACGCTACATTTATCACGCGGATCCAGCACCGTGGAAGAATATTCTAGCTGTAACCATATTAGAGTGCAATATGCTACTTATTTGTAATGTGAGGGGGAATCTATTAGCTAATGGGCTACAACCCGCAGTTCTGTGAAGGGCGAGGACAAAATCTCGGCATTTCGTGGGCTACAAATTAGGCTAGCCGTTATCGTTAAGAGACATAATTAATACTCACATACTTTTTTAGGGTTGCCTACGGGACGAAGAGTTAGCCGGAAGGGGAGTTTTTTCTAGTAAATTTCGAGAAAAAGTTATATCTCAAAATTTAACACCATGCCCCATCTCTTCCACCTCAAAAGAATGTTGTAAGTGCAGCTTTCCGAACTAATTGATCATATGGTTTCGTTGTATAAGCAAAAATGGTACACCCGTCTCCAAATAGCCACATTTTATCCGTAGCAGTACAATATTAGAATATCAAGGTAAAAAATAAAAATGACAGTGGTGTAATGGAACTCTCCTCCGCACTACTCCGGAAATAATTGAGTTATCAGGCGAGGTCGTCGACATATTATTATTGGCAAGCGTCGACATAATATTTCTCGAATTCAAGTAAGCAGCAACCCATACAGGCTGTGTGGAAGCCATGTGCCCAGCAATTTCGGATAGATTTATTACAGACGACAAGGCAGATATTTTACATGACAGATCGTACTACTTGGATCGCGCACACTTTTTGGTGCTCTTCCGCTGGGCCGCCATCGCCGTTGGCGTCAGGAACGCCACGAGTGGAGCTGGTTGTGCGTCCGGGATAAGAGCCACCGTGGGTACCTCCGTCTCCACCTCCTCCGTGCCCGCAGATGTGCTTGGGGGCGGTGGAGCGGTGTCTTTGAGAAGGTCGGCATCTGTTTTGTATAGGTCTGGATGAGATATCACACACCAGAGCTTTTGTTTTGGTGCTCCGATGCGGTGTAAGCCTGTTGCCAAGGAGACGATGCCAAGCTTATAAAGGTGCTCGGTGACCTGCTGTTTATTGTTTATTTAAAGAAAACTTTCTCTGGTTTTTTTTTTTTGCATTATATCACTGGCCAAGGAAGGTATCTATAAACTTTCTAAACAAAAACAGTAACTATGAGTCCTCAGTACTGGCTGCATCAAGATATTCTATGATGAGAAACCGATGATAATAGTCCTACTTGGGTAACGGTGTGTTGACAGCGGAGGAACGATGCTATGTTACGGCCTTTTTTCCGGTACCGATCAACGTTCTTTGATGGCTTTGAATGATCTTTATATCAAAAGAAAAAATTACGCCCATCTTCCCGCGAGGGAACCCTGGTGTGATGCGACGCATCGGGGACTTCATCGAAGTAGTCAAAGCAAGGTCACGTCAGTGCGAGAGCGAGCGCTTGACTGAACGGCCGCGGCGCGACACCCGCTTTATATTCACAGCGATTGAAGGAAAGGACACAACGGAGGAGAGTCGCGCATGTGCCCACTTGCGCGCAGCGGCGCAGTTGTTAACGCAGCGAAGCACGCGCCAAACAAGCGCGCCAGCTGTGGTATGCTAATGAGCCGGAGTAAGAGTGTTGCACGCAGCTGTGGGAGACAAGAACGGAGGAGGGATCCGAACGGACGCCGCGACGACGACGCAGGAGGGACAATCCCGAGAGCAAGAGATGCGTCGCATTTAAAAGAAGTAGTGTACAGGGGCATTTCTTTATTGACTTTACCCTGTTGGCCAATCCGGTCCCGGAGCTCTCTACCTCATAAACAGACGGGCCCTGTCGTCCGGAGCTTCACCAGGGCTCCGACGTCCACTGTTCGAACATTCTATCCTTCATTTTAACTTTTATGGTGGATTATCGTATCGGTGTGGGAGCTAGAGTTACGCAATGTCACAAATACACAAGGTGACCCTTTCGTGGCCATAAACGCTTCCGGTTTTTCGTACTTGCCTCCAAGCATTTGCAAGCCGTAGTTATCGCTAGCAGAGAGGAACACAGCTTTTATTGCTCGTGTAAGCAGGTGCGCCTTCAATTTCTTCCCATGGCTAATATTTACAGTGGCTATCGAACGCCCTTAATGCTTCGGCCAAAGAAAAGCAGGCTGATAGACGCGACAGCGCCCGAATGACGGTCTTTTATTGCCTAAACAAAGTCCACAAATAATAGGGAAATCTCTTGAGAAACTATTATTTAGATGAGTAAAGACCATTACTTTGGTTGACGTTCTTTTTGCCAATCTATTGTACCGCTGGAAGGATTGCTGGACTATATTTGGAAAGATTTCCAATTTACGAAATGTGTAAAAGAGGGTTGCACGCTAAAAAAACGAGAAGCCGAGCCCATCCTGAAGGACGGTTGACAGCGTGTGCGTTCTCCCAGTCAAATATAGGGACCTTAATATCACCTCAGTCATCGCCTTGCATGTTTCCGGCTGCTACCCAAACGCAAATGACGCATTCCTCGCCCTCCGTTTCCCTCAGAATGCCTCACTGGCTATGAATCTTGGTTACAAAAATGACCGCAAACAGACTACTGGACTGGTTTTTAAAGGCGACTTTAACGTCGACCTTCGCAAAGCGGCAAACCTTTTGCTACCGGTTATCACTGAAGGTGCCTACGGCGTTCATCCATTTAGCTGCCCCCATTACCACTCATCCATGCACGCATCAAGAACTGCGGCCGTTGTGAAGAAGGGGGATTGGGATGCTGAACTTTTCTGCTTACTTCCCGCACTTGTTGACACACTCGCCGCTACTCAGCTTTACGTTAAATAGAACCTGTATTTGGGATGTGCAAATGTATTTCCGAACATACCAAAATCAATAAGAGCCTGCAATAAATGCAAACACATGCCACAAGAGCCTACTCTATAGCATTACGCACCCCTTCAATGGTTTAAAAAACGGGAGCTCGCATGGGTGATGCAATTATGTTCTTAGACAAGGGAAAATCAATACGCTGTCTTGAGAATTTGCCCTAAGCCTCATTGCGATTCAGCCGTAGCATTACGCTGTTTCTGTTATTGCACAGTGCTCGCACCAATGCGCAGTCAGTTGATACAACTCTCGCGTTTTGTTATAGATTTCCCTTTGTGCATTTGTTGAAGTGTATATTCTGGAACCACCCTTGGCGGCTCGTTTACCGCCTTAACCAGAAACGCATATTTGCTCATATATGCCTATAACAGGCATCAGCTAATTACAATTGTTTCTATGCAGGCGTCTTCGCTGAATCGTTTGGAACAAATTGTTCTGTCTTGTTTTAAACGTAAAGAACATCACTGCACCAATGCGAATAAAAAAGGCGTTCATTATGCGCCTTTTCAAACAATTACCCTTCTAAAAATGTGTTCGCCCCGCAGACATTCTGCAGCCATTCATTTTGGTCGCACAATTGTTTGGAGGAAAATATCTCCTAAACAGACGTTTTCACACCATTTCTGGCTACCTCTTGTAAAAATACCACAGATATGTGGTACATTCCCGGGAATGTGATTTTAAAGCAGCACAAATGGTAACTCCCAGTCAGGGTTTGTGTCACAGCTGCAGAGATCGAGACTTAACTAGACGCCGATTAAGTGGACTAGCGTGTAGCTTAACAGCAGTGCTGAATCTGCGAGACTCAATGTGTACATTGCAGTACTGTGCAGTTTCTGTTGCTGAAAGCATCACTTTCTCTCAGTCTACAGCGATATTTTGTCGCGGAGATGGTAGATATGTACAGAATGTGGGATTTGGCCAAGTCTACCCTCTAGATCAATGCAGTTGTATAGAGGCGATCCCTCTTCCTAACACAGCGTGTGACGGGCTTCGTTTTCGTTGGCCCGCTCGTAACCACACCCCTCACGACGGCGTGCACAATCTATGAAGTTGTTGAGAGCCGCTTCGACGCTTGTTTTCCACAAACAGCGTATGGCGCTGTAAGTTCAAGTTTGTACATTCGAACATGTAGAGGCCTTACACCACTTCGATCCGTTAATACGTTGAACGAGTAAAAACAAGAATATTACCTGATACAGATTTATTTTCCACTCGAAGGTTCCGAAAGGTAGTGGTGGGAGAATAACGAGCCTCTTTTTACGGGTGGAAGAAGCTCCAACGGAAGCCACTCGACACTTGCCATAGTGGCGAGCGCAAACAAGGCGACCTTTACTTTTAGGCAAGGGCCTTAAATCGTGGTGATATGGTTATCCTCTCTGAAAGAGCCATATCGCGCTAAGGAAAGGAAGCCGTGTGCGAGAGCTGCGATGAAGATCCACCTTCTTATGGTAATATTGAATGAATGGCTTTTCGGTGGATTGGATCGCAGCCTTCAAAAAACGGTACAAAGCTTCGTGAAGAAAATTTTAGCGATTGCAAGCTTAATGAAAAGCCATGCGATGCCGCAGGTACGTGAAGGATGTGAGCCAGTTAACCTTAGCTTTCGTGACGAGAGAGCCACCGCGGAGCTTGTGCGCCATGTTCTGTGCACAAGAAGCTGCACGTGATCCGGGAAACTGATCTTCGGCCAACAGTTCGCGCCGTTAACGATGTTATCCATGACGAGGTGCCGCAAATAATGTTGTCATGTCATGGCCTTAAGTCCCATGCGCGGTTGCAAATATAGACAAGCAACCTCCAGATGTTCCTTAAGAAACTACAAAACCTCCATCGACAACACCACAGCGTCAAACAAATAAAATCATAACTGCCGTAAGCCCTTCGAAGCAAGAGAATTTCCACTTAAATCCCTGCTTTCGTCGGAACGCACAGTTACCGCCCTTGTGGCCACTGGAGTGCATTATTTCGTCATGATAGGATCGCTGGCGAGTAATCTGCGCAAAGGTGAAATAGAGTGGAAATAACCAAATATCCAGAGAGTGAGAGATCACCGCATTTTGCTTATCAGAATGGGGACTGTAACATTCAAGTACAGGTTGTAATTTTTACACATAGCATCATTGTGCTGCACTAGCACTGAATATAGCCAATACTGCAACTGAACTTCTTTCTGTGATAGGGGCCGTAATTATTCAGGGCAAGTTTTCCCTCACGTTTTCAACTGTTCCCGGAGCATACAGCGATTACACGAGCCCGGCGTTAAGTATCTTCCACGAGGCCGTAACCTCGACAGGGCAAGCCAGCATGTTGGTCAGTGTAATGTGATCAGTACCATGCAGGTGGACTCAGTTCTGAGCAAAAGCCCTAGGTTCTACTCACCCTTCGAATGTGAACGGCTCGTGGTCTCATCAATATCCTTACCGGATGAAGAGAAAACTCTTTCACTAACTTCCAAATAGGACACCAGTAACCACAATGGAAAGTGCCATTGCCTTCTTAGACGAAGTTGCGGTTCAAGGACGCAACGTGCCTCACTTTTATTATCAGAGTAGTCTGGACCTAGAAAAAGCGTCAACTAGACGTCAATGGTTACCTCATACCTCATAATGTCTTTACCACAGGATCTTTGAAACGTCATTGGCTCCTTATGGGACGGTTATGGTTTGCTGTCGATGGTACAGGAGCCCGAAAAAGTAAACGAAGCACAGCGTCATAGAAATAGAATAATGTATATTTTATGTGTCTACCAGACTATTAGAATATAGCAGCCCTATTTTTTATAATGAATTTCTTGAAAAGTCATTTGGAGGTTTCTGGCTAGGAACATGGCACAGAAATCTCAAAATCTCCAACCCGTGCTCCATTTACTTTTGGGGGAACCTGTACGACAGACTTTCTCAACATTTATTACGTATAATGGGAAGCTAATGCTAGTTTTCTACTTCTAGAATAGGGTCTTGGAACTTGTTTGGGCGGTTGTTCTTGAGATTGTCCTAAAAAATATTAGCCGTACTAAGTCGCCCTCAGGCCTTATATTTCTCCACTTGGCTATTCCCCTCTCGCGTTACCTGAATTCCAAGCCTCAAAACATTGACTTGTTGCAGGCGGTAAAGCTATGATTCACTAAAGTCAACTTCAAAACTTTACCCACGACTGACATTCATGACCATAGTATCGCAAGTAGCCGCTTTTTATTTTTCGTCCGCTTTATCGGCGAATTAATATTTTGCGAGAAGGGTGATCTTGGCCCATGGTTCAAATTTTGCGCCGTCGATTCATTGACGAAGAGCGATGGAATAGGAAATTACGCTATTTGTTGCCATTTGTAAATAGGTTACCATCTCGCTCTTCACTCACATAAATCTGATATTGGACACGGAATATAGTCAAATCAGGTGCAGAGTTGCTCCCAGGTGCGGCCAGATAGCGTAACAAACACTTGTCCTAGGGGAAACTAGCCGCATCTGTCCCACAGAGAAAGGTACGCAGCCGCCTCGACCGGCACGTCACTGCACAATGCCAGAAGGAACTGTGGGAGCAATCGTTTCATCCATCGGGTGCACTACCCTCTCAATTGCCGTTGGAGCTACGAAGCTTTGTTGTCCGCGGTAACGTTCATTGTGCGATTAGACGGTTTTAGTGTACAGCTTTCAAGACTACGCAAAGCGTGAACGAACGCTATTCCCTTGATTCGTTCGCACTGCGCGTAGGCAGTACGCATAGTTGGTTTTGGTGCTTAGCAGACGTCACACGAATGAACGCTATTTCACCAAAGTAGCGTTCGTTGTCTACTGCCGTTGGCGCCTTGAGCATCCCTGTGTTGAAAACATGGTGGCAAGTAGAATGGATCACCTCAACACTCGTGCTCTTTTTTGAGCAGTTTTTTCATCCATAGAAAAAGTTTTCGCTCTTGCCTGCTGATATGGGTCCAGTAGTTTGCACGTTGCTCTCTCGGTGAGCGAAACTAACATGACATCGCTGATCTGTCGAACGAAGCTCCTGCAGGCCGGCATCCCCAGCGGTGTGCGTGTGCGCTCCTGTCACGTTCCCTTCACGGTGGAATGCGATAGACTGCTGGTGCGGGTGGGCTCTTCTTGCTAGGTTCGGAATTAGTTCTCACTAGCCCGGACTCAACCCAAGGTGCCCGGCTGAAAGCCTTGTAGACTTGGGCAGGTGTTGAGACGTGCTTTTGGGCCCGGCAAATATCATGAAGCGAGTGCCCTCTGTACGATGTTCTGGAGGCAAATTATCCCATGCTGACCGCTAAAACCGGTTAACTTTTTCCGTCACGTTCAGCGTCATGTTCAATATGACATCAACGTTTTAAACACCCTCCCAGCCTGGAGAATGTAGAAATTGTTGAAACTGGATGTTGAAACTGGCAGCTTCTAATGGCCACCTCTTCTTCCTTTCTAATAATTCCAACATACTCGCAGCCTGGGGATAAATGGCTTATGATAATGAGCATGGCATGACTGATTGCATTTTTCAGTGATCATCAAGCACTTGCCTTTTAACACTTTCATCCAAGATCCTATAATCAGGTCAATGTCATCACAATTTATGTCATTTCCGTCGTATTGACCGCACCACGGTAGTCCACTCTTCTACTTCAATTTATGCTTGAAGCGTCTGTGTCAGATTCCCTCTGAGGGGTCACACCAGTTCAAGCTGGGTATCTAGATCATTATCGGCACGGAATAAAGATATAGCACTGCTCGCTCAAGCTTCATGTGGCATGTGCGGCAGATTCGTTGTATCGTGGGAGAAGTAACCCACTGGCTGGTCTTTTTATATGTGTAACAATATTCTTTCTTAAAGATACGTTTTTTATCCTTGTTTCTTCGATGAGTCCGCACTTGGTTATGCGTTTCGGTGGAGACTTGCTTAGGGTGCTTTAGGGGCTGACCTTAGGGCTGCCTGGATTTGCTGTTTTCTCAGTCTTCGTTTTGACTTCTGCAGTTTCAGATTGTTGCATTTGGAATTTTTCAACCCAATAACCTCTAACTCGACGTTCCGCGATTACAACATGTATCTGAGGGCTCTGTGCATGAGTGTGAGGTTCGGCCGATCTCTGGATTGTTCTAAGAGGTGCTTCGCTCGACTTTGGTGGTGCATGTTGGCCTTCAGGAAGTTGTTTGTTGAGCAGCGAACGTGTTTTCGTGTCATGAAAGCCATACAAATTTGATGTCTCTTCAAGTGTCAACACTGCGTTATTATAGGTCTGACTACACGTTAGCTTTATCTGAGTTACTAGAGCCATTTCATCGTTCAGAGCGTACTGTGGAGAAAGCTGCTTCGAATTAGTTCTCTGAGCGCAGAGCAGTAGCAGTGGTCTCCTACTTTACCTTTATTACATTCAGTCCTCGTTTAAAGGAAGCAGCTAGTTGAGTAACCTGTGCCTTATTGCGATCATTAGAAACTGTCCTCAAAGCAGTCTTCCAGTTGAGTGAGCCATTGCTCTGCACTGCGGAGTCTTTGTTGTTAGAGATACCCGCCTATTTTTTCCTGTGCTCTTGCTACAACGTCATCGTCGGAATGGCTTTCAAACTCTGGAAACAATGTGTTCATCCAAAATTTAGTTAATGGAATGGAATATTCGAATGCATATGCGATTTCATATTCTTCGGGTAAATCATCCAAATCAACAAGTTCTTCAGAATCGGTGTCAAGTTTCTGTGGAATATCGTGCGTTTTTGCGTAGGCTTTTCTCACAAAAATCAGCTTGCAGATTGATAGTATCTCGGTACTCACCTCAGATTTTACGCCATCAATCAGTGTGGTTCGTCCGTGGGAAAAGGCTTCCAGGTCCCTTTTCGACGCCGTTAATGGCTACATGGTCCTTGAGAAGGATCACAGCTGGTGAAAGGTCGAAGGTTTTTTTTTCTTTGGTCCCGGCAGGCGTTCATTAAGAGTGGGTAGTGCTGTTGAGGGCGTCTGATCGGTTGCGGCTTGGCGAGCCCCCGATTGATCGTTGGGTCGTCACCACCGCATGCGGCCAGTGGTCAACGGTAACAGTTAAGTACCATCGTTGCGGTCACTCACGTCATTGCCTTGGGGTGATCCGCACACAGATCTTCAACTATGTTATCCTTTGATCCTGGTCACAGCGCCATTTTGTTGAAGAAATCGAGGCGGGGATTGCGGCACTTGGGTAAACCTTTAGTTGCGGATGAGGCTGTACAATGATGGTGATCCTAGAAAGCAGCTGCCAGTGGCCACCTCTGCTTCCGTTCTAATATTTTCAACAAATCCTATTCCTGTGTTTCGTTTTCACAGTGCAAGCCGTCACCTCGTTACGTTGCATTTGTCGTAAACAGATTTCGCCATGGTATTTTCGCCTAATAAAACGTATCGGTCACACCCGATCTTTTGACTCTGCGTGTTATGTGCGATTGGTATAACAAGTAACCTGAGGGCTTCCGCGAGACAGAACAATAGTGTAGAAGAATATGCGTTATATGTTATAGGCGTTGTCCTTTTAATACCAACTTAAACATTCTCTGTTCTCCTGGTGGAGTGGTTGTGCAAATTTCGAAGTGCTCGTTCATTCAATTGAGTGAGCCGCTTCGCATTTGGTTCAACAGATGGCGCCGTAACCGTTAGCACGTCGTACGGCAAAACAGACAACGCTTTCCTGAAACGCTTTTTTAAGACTCTCCTAACACTGCTGACTTAGCATGACGGAATAAGTATTTTTTCGCGTACTCAACGGCAGCACACGATATACTAAATCTTTGTATAATCTCGTCGCTCCACCGCGTTGGCCGCAATTGATAGTTTTCCCTGCTATCTACATTCTTGCTCTGTGGGCTCCACTCTATGCGAACGTCTGGCTTTAGCTTCGCAAGTCTGGAACATGGAAGTTTTCGCGCTTCCCACATAAGCAGTGCCAGGCACCCTTAGCGCTCTAATTGCCACAGTAGTCGCGTTTGTTCGCTTTAGCTGCAGGACTGACTGATTGTGTTGTCCACTAGAACCAGCACTGCAACACGATCACGATCATTCCCATTCCTCAGTGTTTGGCCGCCTTCCATTTTACAACGCATACAAGCTCTGACGGTAATCACGGGACCATTAAAAATGGCGTAGGATCCGCCCGTCAGCAGAGTCAGGTAGCAAGCCTCTATTCGTGTTCACCGCTTTCTAACAACCTCACAGCGGTGAAAAGCAGCACCGTTGCAGCTACATTGTCTCCCGTCCTCAGATGTGTCATTGTTCTTATCCCATTATAATACGTAGCTCGTACAGTGCGGGGCTAGGGAAATATTGGTGAAGCAGTCGGATTTTTGTGTAAGGAAAACAGGCATGTTTGCTAGCTTATGGTTTCTTATCACGCTTCCTGTATCTGTTATTTGACCTTCGCATTTGATGGAGTCGAAGGGTTCCTCACCCAACCGTCAGCATTCGTGTTAACCTAGATCAAACATTTGTTATCAATATTGGCCTAAAAATTAAGTGCACTTTTTACAAGTACTAATCGTGTGTTATGCTGGTAATATATTTGTAGCAGCCACGGCAGTATCCTTGCCTTTTCACAAAGCTTGTGCCTTTTGAGAGTATGATCTATCAAGACTTCAATTTGACTGTAAAAATGCATTGCCAAGAATCCACAAACCATGGCGAAGTTCAATAAAGAATATTTGTATCCGCATTGCAAGGAGCTACAAATAACCAACCAGCTCACCAGCTTCCCAATCTAGCACCCGAAAAACCATGGGAGAGGACTACAATCCCATAAAAGATGCGGAAATCTCGCTTTAGGTGAATGTTTTGATGCGACCCAGCAAAAAGAGTTTCTAAAGTTTCTATATCACGGACTTTAAGATGTCATCTATCATTTCAAGTGATTGAACCTTGAACAGTGTTCTTTTTTCGATTATTCCCTCACTTCCTTCGTGTCCCTCTCCTTCCCTAACAGGGCATTCATACCCCCTGTCGCGGAACCTACCGCGAGTCACGGCCCAGAGCCCTAGACGGAGCGATAGTGTTTCTTTATTGGCTGTCCATCGAACCACTACCCATGATGATAATGCGCCGCGTGCCCCTGCCCGCTTTCCCCTCTTCTTCATTTGCAACATCTTCCCGCGCGCCCAAGATGGTCAGTCGGCGAGTTCAAAAATGTGCAGTTATTACACAGGAAGATTGCATATGAAACTTCTCATGTGGCGGTAACACTTGGCGAAGTCTCCATTGCAATTAAAGAGCCTTGTCGCCCAGGATCACGATTGCGATGGCGTCCAACTCCATCGTCGGTATTCGACGTGTGACTTCCTTCGCTTGGGGATGGAGTCGACAGCGTGAAAACCTTCCGGTTACAGGCCAGCGTATGAGGTTTCCTGCAGCCACCCGAAACCTGACGTTCCGGCTCCGCAGACACAAATGGCTATTGGCGGTGCACACTGTTTGGCCTCGGTTTGCTTTGAGAAATGGCTGATGCGCTCTACGCTCTGCCTGTTGGTTTCTTCGCTGCTGCTGCCCAAGCTAAGTTTCTGGCGTTTCTCCACATGCGTATGTTTACGGTTGGGTGAACACGCATTGGGCGTTCGGTTTGTCTTCGTCTCCCCCTTTGCTGGACTTCCAGAACTGACCCGTCTCGAGCATGCCTTTACGGTGCCCTCTTTCGATAACGCGCTCGGGTTCGACGTCGGATCCTTAGGTGCGTATTCCTTCGGGGTCATTTCGGGGGATCGATTTTTCTTGAATCCTCGTGTGGATTGATAAGTGGGCATCTTCTGGGCAGGTTCTTCCTTCGGTGTTTGCTCGCTAGAGCTATCCGTTCCTTCCGCCCCTTTATCCATCATCACGTCTTCAATTACTTTGCATTTGGTGCTGAATCCTATACAAGTGCTCAGGTAGGTATTAGGCGACTCGGGTTCATGCCATGAACTGGAACAGCAGTTCCGCCGTCGCCACACAGCACGTGCGTCAAATTTTAAACGCCGTCGTGTGCCACCCGAGAGGACCATGGCGCTAGTAAGTCTACAAGCCGTAGATCTGAGTGCTCCTTGAATTGTCCAACCTAGAGCCGTTTCTGCCGCTGTGAGATCTGCATTGATTCGGTCTATTTTGCCTGTGGCCACTTTCCAGTAGGCATCCGATCCAACCAGTATGCCGATTTCATGCTCTTTCCATGTATTCGGCTGGTAGACGTCGGCAACGTCGTACCGCTTTTCACTGAGGATATTGACTGTCGCGCTATCGAGTTGCGGACTGGTGACCGAGCAAATCTTAGGGACCTCCAAGGCTTCCAAAGTGACCCGATCTCCACGAGCTTGTCCACGCAGCGTCACCTCTACTCGCCGGCAGCGTAATATCTGGTGAGCCTTGTCCTGCCGAACGTTACCAACGCTAGCTCTTCTGTGTCGAGAACAGTGCACTTAAGGGCCTTAGACAGATCCTGACGAATGAACGTCCGCTGGCTTCCGGTATCCAGAAGTACTCGCACCAAACGTCGTCGAGCACCCTCTGCCCAGGCTCGAGCCGTCGGCAGCAGAACTGACGTTGCTCCGGAGTGCCCGCTCGAAGCCGTCACCACAGTTGGGGTGCACCTTGTCCAGCCTGTACCTGCGGGCGTTCGTCTGGGCGTGGTGTGGTCAGACGGCCGGAGCAGGTCACCAGCACGGTGAGGTGACGCCCGTTGCAGGTACTGCAGGTTAGGTTGCGCGACGCTCTGCATTGACGAGCCACATGGTTGCGTCTGCGCACCGGAGCAGGAGCGAGCGTTGCGCAATCGTGTCCCTCTTCTCGCCACCGACTGGCTGACCCGGCAGTCCGCCACCTTGTGACCGCGGCTGTCGCACAAGGGACACGCCGGTGTGGCTGGGGACTCGGTCCTCCGCGGTCAATGCCAGTGCTGAGGGAACGGGTGTCTCCGAGTGTCCTGGGGGTTCAAGTCGGCGTTCTGGACGGACCGACGAGCTGCGGTTGATAGAGGCTGCCCTTGCCTCACTTCCTCGCGAATCTCAATTGGATCCTCAAGAACTCCAGTAGTCGCTTACCTGGCCAACCTTGTCCTTGACTTATTGCAGATTCCGTTGCGGATCCAGCAGTCGACCCTTGGCCCAATTCCTAGCCCTCTGCCGGTACATCAAGGTTATGTCATCGGGCAGGCATCGCAGGAGCACGCGGTTGAGAACCACGGCATACTGCTCTTGCGGAACTCCCAGGGCTTCCAGGGCGCTGACGCAGAAATGTACCTTGTCGTACAACTCGCGGAGCCTGTCGATATTCGTCGAGCTACGTATCGGTGTGAATGCCAGCAGTTGATCGATATGCTCGTTAATGAGCAACTCTGGACGGCCAAAGCGTTGAACGAGGGCGCTCACCGCAACGTCGTAGTTTGCTTCCGAGAGTCGGATGCCTCGATGGCTCGCCTGGCATCGCCGATAAGTACGTCAGCAGGTACTTGAATTTCTCGATTTTGTCAGCTCGACGTTGTCATGAATGGTCACGCTGTAGTGATCCCAAAAGGGTTGCCACTCGTGCAGAATTCCCGAAAACGCTGGAATCTGAAGTTTTCTGAAGGGCGACTGTCCGATGCCGTGACGCAGGCACGATGCGTGATGACGTACCCGTCAGGTCATGGGCTGAAGCAGCTGCTGTCCCGCTTTCGCTGGCTACGGGAGCGTTCGGCTGGACATTTCTGAGAAGAAACCGTGCCCGAGAGACGGCGTACGAAACCTTGCGGTTGTACTCTGCCGCTCCCTCGAGCTCTTGCTCCAGCGCGTCATCATCCGTTGCCTCGGCGATCTTCCTCGTTGAGCGCTGTGAGCTCAGCGTCTTGCTGCACGATGTAGTCGACCGTGGGAGCTAAGGGTCGCCGCGTCGGGAGAGGGCTGCTGCAGCAGGTCGTTCAGCTGGTTGAGAGCTCGCGTGACGCCGCTCCTGACACGCCACGAGTCTTTCGAAGGCGGTCGATCGACGAAGCCATGCGGAGATGCTCCCGAAGGGCGATTTCCCGGGTTTGATCGGCACCAAAGATGTCGCGGAACCTACCGCGAGTCACGGCCCAGAGCCCTAGACGAGCGATACGTGTTTCTTTATTGGCTGTCCTCGAACAACTACCCATGATGATAATGCGCCGCGTGCCCCTGCCCGCTTTCCCCTCTTCTTCATTTGCAACACCCCCTACGATAATAAAGCCATTCTTCTTTCACCCGCCGAGGGTACGGTGGCTACCAGCTAAACCTTTCCTATAAAGGGGCGTCGTATATGTTTGCCGACTTATTACCTCATGGCGCTGT